>JAKCPI010026957.1:0-35798 GCA_023213315.1 Euborellia annulipes
TGTAAAAAATAATTGAAAACTCATCTTTTTTAACTCGAAGGTTAAGTGTCTTCTTGGTTACGATATCGATGATTTACTCTCGGTCAGATAATTTTGCTAGTTGACAGGTCAGATAATTTTTCTAGTTGACTAGAAGTGAAGCAACCGGTCATTAATATTTCTTTTTGAATACTTTTGTGAATGGACATTTGAAGGATGGCCTCAGGTTAAAATAAAAACGCTGATATTTTTTGACTCAATTTATTTATTTGATTTCGGATGCTAGAAGCTTCCCATCTTCAGAAAGTCATGCCTTCGTTACAATTTGAGATTTGTTTGAATGTGTTTATATTAATTTTATTCTTCATTTTCCATGATTTTAAAAAATTTTCCTTACTTTTGTACACCAAACTCGAATCTTTTGACATCTGAGACAATTTAAACCATTTATTTGTTCAAATTAATTGATAGACAATAAAAAAATAATATTGTTTAGGAATTTTAATTTTCCCTTTGTCGTTTATAAATTTCTATTCTCCGCTAGTAACTAAGTGCTAAAAACCTTATAATCAAAAATTTTTTTGGTGATTTTAATAAATTTTACCTGGAATCTCACAAGAATCCCTTCCCTTACAAAAATTATTTGTTAGAATTTCTTTGGAATGGAAGATAATTGCACTAATCCATTAAAAAAAAAAAATTAATTGTTAGATTTGAACTTCAAAAAAAAAAAAAAAAAAAAATCAATTTTTCTTGGAAAAGAAGGTATTATTATGAGTGTTTTTAATTATAGTCCACATTTTGTATTAATTATTTATTTAAAATATATAAATACTCTAAGGGGAACAGTGATTTTGTTGCCCGAGTATTTGAAGCTATTCCTGGGTATTTGGGTATCGCTGATTCCAAAAATGCTATCAGTTTTGCCCCATCACGTCTAGTTTTAGTGCTATAGAGAAGAAGGCGACACCCCTTTAAAAATAAACAGAGTTATAATACATATAAATTTTAAGTTTCAGCTCAATGGGAGGTCATTTAGACGTGCCGCAAACCGCTAAAAGTCAAGAAAATTCGAATTTTTTAAAGTTTTTTTTTTATTTTTTATTTTGGACACCACTAATACAATTTTTCTGATCCATGAATGCAAAAAACATATTTTTACGATATTCCATAGTTCTTTAGCTTTCCAAAAATTATTCATAATAATTAACGAAATTATAAACAAAACAGTTATCAGAATCTGGTAAAAAAGACCCTTTGGCTGCCTATCTTTTAGGCGCTTTGCTCTCCCTCCGACAGTAGAGCTCATAGAAATAAACTTATTACTATTTAACTATTTTGTTCATAATTTCGTTATATATTTTCACGAATAAATGATTTTTGAAAAGCTAAGGAACTATAGAATATCGTAAAAATATGTTTTTTGCATTTAGGGGTCAGAAAAATTGTATTAGGGGTGTCCAAAGTAAAAAACTTGAAAAATTCGTTTTTTTTTTTTAACTTTTAGACGTTTGCGGCACGTCTAAATGACCTCCCATTGGACTGAAACTTCAAATTTATATGTATTTTAACTATCTGCATATTTTTAACGGGTGTGGCCTTAATGAAAATTCAGGTAACTCCAAATAAGAGACGTTTTAGAGCACATTTTCTTATAAAATTTTATTTTCTCTAAAGCTCTAAAATTAGACTTGACGTGGCGAAACTGATGGCATTTTTGAAATCAGCGCTACCCAAATACCCTAATAAATACCCCGGCAACAAAAAAAAGGTCTTTTTGTTCCCCTGTGTAATTAATAATAATTAAAAACTCCCTAATAATAATAATAATAATAATACAAACCACAAAAGTTTTAAGAAAAGGAATGAAAAATATCTAACAACCATAAAGATTTTATTAAAACAAAATATAATATTTTCGATTTGATCCGTGTATTAGTTTTTTTTTAGCTTATCATTTCTTTTGCAAATATATGCGAACCGTCGCCGTATTTTAAAACTTTCTTTTGTATAAGATCCTTTGAAGCTTTTCTTAAATCACTAGCCAGGCCGAGTTTTTCAAACCATTCAATTAATTTGGCATTAATATTATATTTGCCAATTTCTCCAGCACGGTAATCCCAAGGAAAAGCATGATGGTAATTATGCCATCCTTCACCGTTTGTAGCAATGCTGACAAATAGATTTTCGACAGGATGAACATGTCTAAAATAAAAATAAAAATTATTTAATTTAAACATATTTCGCTTCAAAATTTTTCCCTTTCTGGAAGAGAGCTGAAACAAGTTTACAAGTTTTTTTTATTTCAATGTTTAAAATTAAATTTACAATTTTAAAGTGGATTATGTTTTTTGATAAATCCCCTCCCTTAGTTGGCATTTTTTTGTTCCTCTGTTTATCTTTATTCTTGTGAAAGAAAAAAAATTCATTTTTGTCGACCAGTGAAAATAGACAGACTTTTATTTTGGCGAAATCTGTATTTTGGTTGAGAAAGCCCCGTCCCCCTGGTACTCATTACTTTGAGGAAAATGGCATACCAGTATACCGCGTTAATCTTCCGTTGGGCCCTTTGAACGACGTCAGTAGCCTAAGATGCCGAAAAAAAAACTTAAAAAAAAAGAAAAAATACTCATACTTTAAAAAATACTCGATACTTTTCTTCCGATACTTTCTGATATCGATACTTTCCTTTCAATACGATACCAAGTACAAGTATAAATTTCGATTTTTCCACGAGCCCCTTGGCTATATTTTGAGCATTTCGGAGGAGGGGGGTTGGCTCTGAACTGTTGTGTGATAAAATCATATTAGGGCCCCAAGATTTGGATTGCCTAAGGGCCTCCATCTTGCTTAAATCCAGTAATTATGTCAGTAATTTCAGTTAAAAAAAATTTACTTACTTATTATAGGGCTTCATTCCGTAAAAATGAGCAAGACTGTTTACAAACCAAGTCATGTGGAGGACCAAAATGTAACGATAACAAAATGAACCACAAAATGAGTTCCATACATTTTCTCCCCACAAAATACACGGAAGAAAAGCCGGAAGGAATAGTGAAACAAATAAAAATAGTGGAAAATAATATCTGAAACAAATAAATACAAAATTTCATAAGAATAGGAAAATTTTTTTTAAAATGTGTAATAAAATCGAAATTTACATGCAAATCCCCATAGGGATTTAACATTGGCTCTCTGGAAAAATGAATTTGAAAAATCTGAAATACTTCATCATTAAAGTGTACTTCAAACAATTTTCACAAAAGATTTTACTGATATACTTTAAAAAAGCATCTAGAAAATAGCTGATTTATGAATTGAAATCAAAATGGGAAAACATTTATATTCCGTTACCATGACAACAATTTCTCCCATTTTTTTCCTGTGAAGTACAAGAGTACTTCGAACAATCATCAAGACAAATTGAGAATATACATTTTAAAGAGGATCTAAAAAATAGTTGATTTATGAATTTTAATCAAAATCATTAGAGCCAATTTTGAGAAAATCGAAAAAACTGAGAAAGTACCTCAGTAAAGAACTATTTTTCCGATTTTGTTCAAAAGCTTATTTTAACTGTCCGTCTCTTCGTTCTTGAGATATACATACAGACAGACAGACCCATTTACAAGACCCACTTTTTTTGGATTCAGAGGACCTTAAATAAATAAAAAATAAATAAATATTTCCATCAAAATCTCGAAACAGAATTTTGACATGATCGCAATACTTTCTATATATTACTTTAACTCATAAATGTTTTGAAGTTTATGTTTAGTATTAGATGGATTTGTGAATTAATAAAATTTTATACAAAAATTTTTTATTTTAGGAATTATAATACTGACGACTGGTTTGGCACATTTTCAGTTTCGTAATCATTCAATCTTGAATACAATACAGTAACAATACATTTAGTGAGTTATATAATCTTGTACATCCTCAAAGTCAAATATTACATATATAGGTAAGAGAAAGTAAAAAGAAGAGTAAATATTCAAAATAAGCTTAAAAACCAGAAAAATAAAAGCTTGAATTAGGTTTTTTTATTAAAGCCTATAAGGCTAATATTGGGTCCGACCGAACAAGATTTTCAACCGAAACCGAATATTCAGCTTAACTAGTTTGGCCGAAACCTAACGAAACCGAAACTTGTATCTCCTATAAATTTTTTTTCATTTTACCTTTTTTTTGGATTTTTTCCCCTCAGTGAAAATCATTTGACCTTTTTTTTGCATGCAAATCTCATCCCATTTTTTTAGTCTTGGGGGAAAGTTTGGATTTTTGGAAACGAAATAGGGAAAATGATTTTGGGAAATGGGAAACGAATATTGGTGTAATATTAATATATTGATCCACGACATAACATTTTACTTGATGTTGTTTGTGACATTTATGAAATCAATATAATTAATAAATCACATACTTTCTTTGAAATTCCACAAATGGATCAGCTTTCAGGTCGGACATATCGATTGCTCTTCCTTTTTCAAAAACCTCCGGATGTTTTCTCATAAGAAGCCACCCCATATGGCAAAAAAAGAATCCGCGATTTGAATTATGTGGATCCGCATCCGTGTCACTATATTTGTGATGCTGTCTATGATCACGACACCACGTGTACAGAGAGTTCTGTAAACAATTATTAAATTAAAAAAAAATTCTACTCTCAAAAAATTAATAAAAGATTTACAGAAAAAAATTAAAATCAATCAATAAACATACCTGACCTGCCATTGTATGGCACATAATTAAAAAAAGTCGAAGTTGCCAAACCGCTTTATAAGTCCGATGAGCATAAAGTCGATGTCCTCCTAAGGTAACTCCTACACCAGAAAGGTGACCAAATATAGTGGCTGAAATAATAAAGACCAAATTTATATGCAACAAAAATTAAAAATTAAAGTTTAATTTTGCATAAATAGGGATTCTCAGAAAAATCAGGATAGCTATTTAAATATATACCATGGGGGATGAAACGAAAGTATTAAGGTTGTATTAAAATTCCTAAACGCCTAGAAGTCAGGCAACCAAACTGGCTACCGTTTCAACTTTATTAAGACATGGCCACACGTTCATTTAAGGCAGCGTTTTCCAAAGTGGGAGGCTCGCCTCCCTAGGAAGCCCCGGATTAGACTAAAGGGAGGCTCGAATTTTTATAATTAAAAATTTTTAAATAAGAAATTGCATATACAATAATTTAAGATATTATATACATCGTGTGTGTAGCGAAACGAAATTTATACAGGGTGTCCGGTAAAGAATGGATAACCTTGAAATGTCTTATAGTATAACTTATGGCCGTTCAGAAAAAAATTGAAACAAAATATATCATAAGTAGTACCTAAGATATGATGATATGATATGATATGACATTAAATTTAAAAAATGTTCCCATATTACAAATTTTGATATTTAGTAAAATTTTCTCCTTTTCTACATTAAAGGCAATAATTCACTATTTATTGTAGATACATTTATGAATTGTACCATTAAAAGTTTAAACATTGTTTAAAAAATAAATTTTGCAAAGTTTTTCTAAAATTAATTAATTTGCTAATTTTTTAATAAAAAAGTGCAATAGCTAGTCATACTATTCACTGTTTATCTATTAGCATAGTTCGTGTATAATAATAAAATAACAACAAACCGATGGAATCCATTCATTTCTGATCGTAGTGTTCATAAAAGTAAAACAAGGTAAAAAAATTAGACCTTTCTTTTAAAAAAATCATATCTTAGGTATTACTTATGATATATTTTGTTTCAATTTTTTTCTGAACGGCCATAAGTTATACTATAAGACATTTCAAGGTTATCCATTCTTTACCGGACACCCTGTATAATTAAATATTTATTAATTCATATACCCGAAAAAAAGGATGTGCCGCCGGGAGTTGAACCACGGATCCATCAATTTGTACTCAATCTGCCCTTACCCAGCACGGCATTCGGGGATATGAACTCAATTGGAAAGCAATTTTAGTTATCAGGAGAAATGGACCCAAAATCGGCGCCGAATTTGGTCTAGTGATAAGCCCACATCGAGTACAAATTGATGGATCCGTGGTTCAACTCCCGGCGGCACACCCTTAATTTTTATCGGGCATATGAATTAATAATTTAATTATTTAAAAATCAATTATATATTTATTATTTATATATCCGAAAAAATAAGGGTGTGCCGCGAGTAACACGGCCCTACACTGGACCACAGCACGACATTCGGATATATGAAGTTCATATATTATTTATTATTTAAAAATCTTTGTTTTTGTATTATTTTATACGATTAAATATTTTTATGGGAGGGGTTGTAACATAAAGTTTGGAAACCAGGCTGATTTTGAGAGGTTCCAGTGGGCACAATTTTGAAGCTATCGACCTCAATTTTCTTTTTTTTAATTAATGCTATTGAAAATATCTACAACTTATAGAAGCCTTTTTTTTAGATTAATCACATTAAATAATTATTATATATTATATTAAAAAAATAATACTTTCAAGTCGTTGAGATGGGGAAATTTTTTTAAATATATAAAATAAAATATAAAAAATTTTGTTGGGAAAAAAAAAAAATTACAAAAGCAATTTTTTAATAATTTATAATAACTTACCATAAATCCAAGTTTGCCATTTCAGTTGAAAAAAATAATAAACATACATCCCTCTGAGAGCGAAAAGATGTATAAGAATTAGAATGAATACATTCACCCAAACGATTTCTTTTTTAAATTCCTGTTTTGGTTTTTCCTCTTCTTCCATTTTACTTTTTGTATCTTCATTATTTTTTGTTAACATTACGTTTTTATTACAAGTTCTAAATAAATATAAAATAAAAATTTTTATTAAATAGGCGAAAAGATTGTAACTGTGTGGAATAGTATTGCTCCCAGTTTTTATTGCAAGATCTTTATACAAAAAGCACCCCAATGCGTTTTCAAAACTGTTTAAAATTTTTTTTTTAATTTCTTAAATAAAATGCTTACTTATCAACTTCTTTACACCCAGCACTTCCCATTGTAAGCAAATCCCGCAAGTCAAGATATTCTGTCTGATCTTGTCTGATCCTACGTCTGGCCTAACGGGAAAATTAGACTATAACTACATTTATAAGACATATAATAGAAAAATTTTTCAGGACTTATAATAAAAAAAAATTTTGGATCTTAAGGTTCGCGTCTCGGGATGCTAATTTTGGAAGATTCCAACGGCCACAATTTTGAAGCTATCGACCTCAAATTTTTTTTATGTCTTGATTTTTGAAATCATTAAAAAGATACATACATTCTACATACAAAATTTTTTCAAAAAAGAAAAACTAAAAGATTTTAAAGAGAAAAAAAAATGTTGATCATAACTTAGTCATTTATATTAAAATTTAATAGCTAAAGTTTAGTCTCTTTAAGGTGGGCGTCTTGGGGTGATAATTTTGGGAGATTCCAGCGGCCATAATTTTGAAGCTATCGACCTCAAATTTTTTTTAAATTAAAGCTATTTAAAATATCTACAACTTATAGAAGCCCTTTTTTTGATTTTCGAAAAAATAAAAATTTTTTTTTAGATTAATCGCATTAAATAAAAGATATTTAAAAAAAATTCGCTCTATATCTTATAGATAATTAATTTAGTATTCATTGTGTTAAAAAATAATTAATTTTTTACCCTTTTTAATTAGCTGGAATCTTTCAAATAAACTGAAATAAATCCCTTGTATTACTATGGGAAAAACTAACGCCATCTCTTGCCGCCTCGAGTAACTCGGTAGTCAATCGTGTTCTAACGGCTTTTCGAGACGCGCACCTTAAACGTTTACGTTAAATGTTGCCAAGAAATTTGGATTTGTTGATCACACTCTTCAATGTCTTGGATCAAAATTCAATTCAATATACCCAGATCGTGAAATTATATTATACAATTCACAAACTGTCTAACTTTTTATTCAGTTCTTGAATAGTATAATTTCTTATCCGTTTTAATGTTTACAAATACAAATTATTTTTAAAAGGGACGTAAGGTAAACCAAAATTTCGAATCTCTAAATGCTTAATTAATATCGATCAGTTCACACCTAGTGAGTACGTGGATAGCGACCACGAGTTACCCCAGCCAAGACTGGAATTTCTTCTCATTCCTCTATGCCAGTCTTGTTTCACTTTCTGTGGAAATGCTTAATGGATTCTTAAGCATCCAGAGTAAATTTTGGTTGTTCGTGCCTTACACTTTACAGTCACATTAAAATTTAAACCTCTTCGCCTATTTAATATTACCTCATATAAGAAGATTCAAATTTATTCATTCTTTTTCTCAACTAATCACTTAACTGACAATAATTTCCTTTTTCCTTCATCTTATATACATCGATTAGATTGATTATGACCTATTATAATTTGTCAAATCATTATAGTCTATTCATTTTAATTCCTGTATATGAAACAATTTGTATATAAATAACATTTTAATAAATTAACTTAAAAAGGCACGAGAAATTTATTTTATTTTATTAAATTCTGCCTAAGCTTTTAATTTATGATCATACCGGTATATATATAGAGAAAGTATTGGATTCATGTCAAAAATTCGATATCGTTTTGATGGAAATACACGTTTTGAGGTCTCCTGAGTCTAACAAATTAGGTCCCTGTGTGTTCAATTTAAAGGAAGAAGGAGACGTGGTCGAAATTTTACATTTAATTTAGATATCGTCCTAAGACTCAAAATTAAGCTTTTAAATAAAATCGGCCAAAATCTTTACTGATTTACTTTTTCAATTTTCGATTTTGATTAAAATTCATAAATCAATTATCGTTTTAAATCCTTTTTGAAATGTACACAAAATTGTTTGAAGCACACTATACTCTTGTACTTCATAGGAAAGATATGAGAAATGGTTGTCATGTCAACAGAATATAAATATATTTCTATACATTTGACATCTTAATTTATCCTAATAGACCCTACTGTTCTTCCGGAAACTAAATATATATCGTCAAAAAAAATTTGGTGTAAAACCACAGAACACATCTCTCAATTCCCGAAGGACCAGTTACACTTGATTTTCTCTTCTCAATTGATGCTCAACAATCAACTATTGTTAATTATTTATTATTCATAAACACATGCCTCTCACATCACACCAGAGATTTCTTTATAATTTTTAACAGCGTTAAAAAAAGAAAGGATTTATTTCCCCTGCTCCTCTAATCCCATGGTTAACGATCCTCTGAGACAATGAAATAATTTTTTTCTTTAGTTTTTAATTAGAATATATTTTTTTTTAAAGAAATATTTCATTTCTTTATTATATTTTTGATTGATAAGAGAGAGAGATTCTAATGTATGTTTTCTTTTGCAGATTCGTGTCACTCTCCTGAGCAATTCGGCATCAGAGCTGAGATGAGTTACCTCCATTCCAAGCCTCCTATCCACGTGGTGAGTAGAAGAATATACCCGAGTATTCAATCATATTACTTTCTCTTACCCTATATATGAAGAGAGAAAGTATTGCGATCATGTCAAAAATTCGATGTCGAGATTTTTATGGATATACACGTTTTGAGGTTTTGAAAAAGTGGGTCCCGCAAATTGGTCTGTGTGTCTATGAACAAAATTTCTCAGGAACGAAAAGAGCTAAGAGGCTGAAATTTTATGAGTATGCCCCCCCCCCCCCCCAAGAAGTGAAAATAAGCTTTTGTACAAAATCAGCCAAAAGGTACTAATACTTTACTGATGTACTGTTTCACTTTTTTGAGATTTTCTCAAAATTCGCTCCAACGATTTTAATTAAAATTCATAAATCAACTGTTTTTTAGATGCTCTTTAAAAAGTATATCAGTCAAATATCTTTCTTGGAAATTGTTTGAAGTCAACTTTACTGATGTGCTTTTTCAGTTCTTTTGCGATTTTCTCAAAATTCGCTCCAACGATTTTGATTAAAAATCATACATCAACTATTTTTTTGATGCTTTTTAAAAAGTATATCAGTGAAATTTTTCGTGAAAATTGTTTGAAGCACACTTTACTGATCTGGAAGCATTCGTAGCTCAGCGCCATTTATGAATCGCGTGGTCTAGTTTGAAACTTAAGTGCTAAAGTCAATTAAATATATCTCGACACACAAAAAACTGCTGTGACAAGCACAGTACACAACTTTCTCTTGCCGAAGGGTAAGAGAAAGTTGTGTCCTATGCGACCAGTTACACTAGATTTTTTTAACATACAAACACACACCCCCACACATCCATTTTGGTAATGACTATATTTATTTTGAGAACTTCTTCTTTTTATTTATAAAACAAAAAGACAAAATTTTATAATAAGTTATTATTTATAGATCTTATGCCAAGTTAAAAAAAAATTTCCAATTTATCTCTTGTACTATGGGAATCGTTTGAAACACACTTTATTCTTGTACTTCATAGGAAAGATGGGGGAAATGGTTGCCATGGTAACAAAATATAAATATTTTTTTGCATTTCCTTTTGTTCTCATCTCGATCTTGGTGTTGACAATTTTGGTTCTAAATCAAAGAAAGACACAGGGCAGGAACAACAAATAATTCATGTAATAATTTTATTGTCCAAAAAATATTTTTATAATAAAATACTTTTTTTTTTAAATATTATAAATAAAATATTAAATACTTATATATATGTGTTGAGATCGACGCTTTGAAATGGAGATAAATATAATAATAATATTCGCACTGGTTAATTATCTCAATATTTACAATAGCAGCCATCACTTGCATGTTTATGAATCCAATCAAGATATTTCGTGACTCGAGTGTACACCCCTGGAAATCCTGGCCTGGCACATCCGTTTCCCCAAGAAACAACACCTGAGGAAAAAAAAGAATTAGTTTTTATATCCATATATACTACACATTGTTACTAAGCGTGATTTTCAAATTTATGATGTACAGTGAGGGACAATATTAAATCCCACCCATGCGTTTTCTCCTTGTGATTATTTCATTGTTTTAAATAAAAGAAAATGAAAATCTTTATTGGAAATTTTCTAAGTTTGAACCATTAAAGTTTCCATTAAAGAATATATAATATTTTTTTTAAAAAACAATGAAATAATCACAAGTAGAAAACGCATGGGTGGGACTTAATATTGTCCCTCACTGTACTTAATGTTATACAAGGGCGGATACAAGGGGGTAAAGGGGGTAATTACCCCCCTCCCCCCCGAGATTTGAAAAAATACCTTTTTTTCGCAAAAAAATTTATTTTTAACGTAAAATTTTAAAAATTAATACTTAAAAATTTTATTTGTATTTATATTCTGGCAAACAAGTACAGAATGCGCCTTTAAATTACTAAAATTAAGAAAAAATAGTGTGCTGTGCGACCAGTCACACCATATTACCCCCCCCCCGAGAAACACCTCTGGATCCGCCTTTGATGTTATATTGATAGAACAAAACCCCTTTGAGTTGCCCATTTGTTTTTCGCCGTGAAGTTATGCAACCAATACGAAATAACTCCATTTTAATTGCCTATCTTTTAGGCGTTCTCTTTGTTGTTACTTTCTCTTATGAAATATCTAGAGAGCAAGTATTGCGATCATGTCAAAAATTCGATGTCGAGATTTTGATGGATTTTGAGGTACCCTGAGTCAAAAAAAAAAAATGGGTCATGCAAATTGGACTGTCTGTGTGTAACTATTTTAAGCATGAAGGAATTGATCTATGAGATTGAAATTTTATATTTAAGTCTCCCTCCCGGACAGTCAAAATAAGTTTTTGAACAAAATTGGCCAAAAGGTACTAGTACTTTACTGAAGTACTTTTTCAGTTTTTTTTTTTTTTTTTCAAATATCTCAAAATCTCTCTAACAATTTTGATTAAAATTCATAAATCAATTATTTTTTAGATCCTCTGCATATTCTCATTTTGCCCTGAAAATTGTTTGAAGCACACTTACTGATGTAGTATTTCAGATTTTTTCTTTTTACTTATGAAATACAAGTGGCCAAGTTCGGAAATTTTGGATTTAAAGTTTTATAATAATGTTTCGAAACCATATAATTAAAATAATATTACCTATTAATTCGTAGCGCCTGTCTTCTCTTTCATAAGCTAATGGTCCGCCGCTATCACCCTACATATTAAAAACAATTTTATATGAGAGTAAAAAAAAAAAAAAAAATACATTTTCATGTTATAATTAAAGCTCGGCGAGAATTAAATCCGAGCTGTAGTTATAATTTAATAATAATACCTGACAAGAATCTTTCTTTCCCTCCGAATAACCTGCACAAAGCATATTATCTGAAATCATTTTTTCATTATAATTGGTTTTTTTACAATCATCATTGCTCATCACAGGAACATCAACTTCCTGTAAAATACAAGAAGGCTTTCCATCTTCTTGTAATGTCCCCCAGCCGGCTGCGATTGCCTAAAAATAATTTTTTTTTATTATTTCTTTATTTTATTATATCCCTAACTTTTGTTATATACTTTAATTTTGATACTTTTTAATATAATATATTAAAGGATTGAATACTTTTTCGTTTTAATTTGTGTTTTATTTATATATTTAAAATTAGAATGTTTTGGACACAGTTCTGTATCCGTTATCATGTCAAGAATGCCTCTACCGTTGAAATACCTGTTTATTTGTTTATTTACAAATTCAGGATTATTTTTATTATCAATATATTTATAATTGTATATATAACATATGTTGACCTAGTTGGTTTTAGTATACGCGTATTATTAATATAAAAAAATCTTAAATATAATAAAATACTGTAAAATGTTTCTGACTACTGAAGAAATAATGGTATTGGTATTTTATTTAATTAATTAATTTAATATCTTTATTTTTTATTAATAATACACTAAAAACCAACCATTATTAATGCCAAAATATCTTCAGTTAGGTTGTTGTTCTAATTATGGATTTATAGCTGGCGAAAAGTTGAAAAAGATGAAATATTGTAGAATAGCAGCTAAAATATGTCAATTTGTAGCTCCACTAGGCTGACATTTCAGTCTTGATTAAGATCATCTTTAGAGCTTATGCGTTGTTATAATAAATAAATAGAAAAAATTTCAATTATATTGACACGAACATACAAATTTTTAAAAATACAACATACATTCAAACACAAATGACAATTGAAATTAAGGGCCGGTTGCTTATAGACTAGCAAAGTTATTCGATCGATAGCAAATTATCCATAACACGCTTAACCTTTGCGTTAAAAAAATGAGTTTTTTCACATGTAATTAGCTATCAGAGATATAAAGAAAGTTTTGTGAAGTTAGCAACTTAATAAAGACATCATTTATTAAAAATAAAAATAAAAATTAATTTAAATAAATATTAAAAATTAAAAAATTAAATAAAGTTAATCAAAAATTTAAAAATTTCCAAAAAAAAATAAATAAACAAGGCTTGTGTTTTTAATTTCACCCTTATACCGAATCTTTGGTCTTAGCTACGATCTGGGTTGTTATTTAATCATATGGGATGTGAAAAACTGGAAAGTCATTATCCTAGGGACCTATTCAGAAGTGAAGCTACCGGTCCTAAGTAATTTCAATTTCATTTGTTAAGACATTTATGTGTTTGAATAATATGTTGCACAGTGAGCGCCACAATTAAGTCCCCAACTGTTAGCTAGAGCCTTAAGTATATGGTATATGGTGAAATAATTTTAAATTTGAAAAGGTTAAATAAAATCATCTGTACCAGATTTTACGTTTTACTTTTTCGGTCATTAAAATTATTTCACTATACACCATATACTTAAGGCTAAAGCTATCAGGTGGGGACTTAATTGTGGAGCTTACTGTACCATCTATTTTAATAGTATTGAGACTAAAACTCGGTAATTAGGCAACCCAAATAGCACACGCCCACTTAAGCTTTCTTGTCTGTCTGAGAAATACCTTTTTAACCTTTTTTGTTAAAAAGGGTCGTTCGGCCAATTGTCTGCTTTGAAAAAGGTATTTCTCTCATAGACAAGAAAGCTTTAGTAGTGTTATTTGGGCTGCCTAACTACCGGGCTTTAGTCTCAATACTATTGCAATAGATGGTAGGCGTATATATACGAGTATTTTTAAATATCTCTATGTCCATGTTAATATAATTGGAATATTTGCTATATTTATACTGACAACTCAAACGTTTTAACCAAGGACTAAAAATAAAAGAAATATTGTACATGCTAGTACTATTCATTTTCTTCACTTAAGAATACCACTTTTTCTCGAGTAATACTGGTAGCGCAGACAACTAATATTTTTTAATTTTTTTTCTTTCCGAGCCCTTTCTTATAAATATTTACCTCTGCGCCAACATATAGATTTTTAGTGTCTTTTGGAAGACAAATTGGACGTATTGTATCAGTTAATGGAACCCGATCATTAAGTCGTAGAAGAGCGATATCGTGATCAAAATTCATGAAACTGAAGTCGCCTGTAATTGCTCGCAAAACAAATCGGGACTCGGGCGAACCGGTTGTATTGCAACGATCATGTTCACCAAAAGTGACTTTGATCATAAACCAGATAAATCTATAAAAAGAAAAAAATTAAAACAATTAATTACCTACAGGAGGAAATAATTACACAGGCCAACGGTGATTTTGAGCTATTCTTGTATATGGTTAGCTCTGATTTCAAAAATACCATCAGCTTTAGTTTTAGAGATATAGAGAAAATTAAATTTTAAAAGAAAAAGTGCTCTAAAGCGGCTCTTATTTTAAATTTTCTAGATTTTCTTAAGCCGTTACCCCTTAACAATGAAAGTCGAAATACATACAAATTTGAATAATAGAACGTGGCTGTAGCTGATATGTTTAATGGAAAGAGGATGCAGCCAAATAATAGAGCCTCTATTCAGTAACGAACACTCTTTATTGGGACGTTTCGGCTGGGATCAACCCTGCCATCTTCAGCCTTCAAAGAGCATATTTTATATTTTTCATATATAAATAGAGTTGTCATGATTTAACAATACAAGTTGATTGCATTATTTGTCCAATGAATGTAATATTTTCCCAAATACCAACAAGTGATAGCATGAAGAATAAGCTTATAATAATCAATGCTCTTTGAAGGCTGAAGATGGCAGGGTTGATCCCAGTCGAAACGTCCCAATAAAGAGTGTTCGTTACTGAATAGAGGCTCTATTATTTGGCTGCATCCTCTTTCCATTAAACATACATACAAATATATAGTTTCAGCCCTCAGGCGTCAAACCTTGCGACGGGCGGGCCTGTTCTATACTTCCCGTTCGCAAAAACTCATGATAGGAAGGAATGGAAGGAAAGAGTGAGGGCCGCCGACCCCGCACTGCGGGAATAAGTCGAGGATAGAAGAAGATATAGTTTCTTCCCAATCGGAGATGATTTAGTGACGCAAAATGTGGCTAAAACTTTATAAAAATTAAAAATCGAACTTTTTCAGTTTTTTTTTAAACTTTGGACAGCCTAAATGCGAAAAACATATATTTATGGTATTCTATAGTTCTTTAGTTTTCCAAAAATCATTCATTGATGAAAATCTGTTAATTATTAATGAAACTATAAAGAAAACAATTATCAAAGTCTGGTAAAAAAAAAACACTGGCTGCCTATCTATTAAGCACTTAACTACCTAATAGGAATAAACTACTATTTTGTCAATAATTAACAGATTTTCACCAATGAATGATTTTTAGAATGCTAAAGAACTATAGGATATCGGAAATATATGCTTTTTGCATTCAGGGTTGGTAAAAATTGTATTAGGTGTGTCCAAAGTTAAAAAAAACTGAAAAAATTCGATTTTTTAAAACTTTTGGCCATGTAAGTCACCACTAAATCACCTCCAATTGGGCTGAAAATATATTTATATATACCATATTTGAACTATCTACATATTTTTTAGAGGTAACGCTTTAAAAAAATTTAAAAAATTCAAAATTCGTCATAGAGCACATTTTCTATTAAAATTATAATTTTCTCTATATCTCTAAAACTAGAGCTTATGATGGTATTTTTGGAATCAGGATCACCCATATACCCAAAGGAATAGCTCTAAATTCCAATGCACCAAAAACGACAGTCCTTTTCAGGGCTATTATTATTATTAACTTCTCTTGACATTTCGGACGGGATTGTTCATAAAGGAATTGAAGAGGACCAAGATAATGAAATGACAGAAATTATACTAAATTAAATATTTTTCGAGATTTAAATTATTAGTATTCAATATACCTCGACTTAACTACGTCATAGATATATTTAACAAAACTGTATGTTTTTTGTTTGTGAGCCAAGGGCCCCATGGCCCCCGGGAATCGAACCCAGGATCTCCAGACGTCGAAGTCCGGTGGTTTAATGCAATGGATTCCCGGGGGTTATGAGGCGCCCACCAACAAAAAACAGAGTCTTGTTAAATAAATTATACAAGACAAAGAAAAAATTACCCCTTATTTGAAAATTTAAAAAATAATAGCTCTACCAATTCGAATATCAGAATTTATTCAAATTCCAATTTATAATACTTTTATCTTTTAACTTTTCCTTACTCGAAAATATTTTAAGGAAAATTATGAATTAAAGTAGTAAACTAAAGTTTAAAAAAAAAAATAAAACGTACCCTTTAACACAATGTGCGGCTGTCACAACATAACGATCATTGATTAAAGTTCCTCCACAATAGAATCGTCGTAAATAGGAGAGTCTTGCCATCCAAGGGAATTCATTCATTTCTGTCGGTTTGCCTCCAACGATACGACTCGCTTCATTTCGATCACCGCAACCTAAAATAACATAGTAATTATTATCAGAAATTTAAATCTCACTTGCTTATTATCGTTTCTGAAATTGGATCTTTGCTCCTTATTAGTGGAAAGTTCGTATCAAGGATTAACCTAGAAATTCGATTGACGGAATAGCGGTTTAGACTAGTAATTTAAGAAAATTTTGTATCTCTCATTTTTATCTCTCTAGTCCAGTGGTTCCCAACCGCGAGATATTTATGTAAAAAAAGGCCAAATGACATAAACAAAAATTTTGCCTAGGACGGAAAAAATGAAGCTTTGGTAAAAAAAAGGTGAAATTTACATGGAAGGGAAAAAAATTTTTCCGAGGGCGGCAAAAATTTCGTTCCCCTAAAAAAATCATTGTGTGGTTTTATGAAACCACGATGCAAGTGGTGAAACTTTTTTTTCGGATCGTAGGCGTTTAACTGAAAATTTTCAGAAAATTATTCAATTAAGGGTATTAAAATCGTGTTTTTAATCTTAACTTAATAATTGGAAAATGGGAAATCAATAGACGCATGTTAAAAACTGAGAACAATATTTATTTAGTAATTGAAGATTTGAATCATTTAAAATTATTTTAAAAATCATATTTTATCAATTTAAAAATTGAATAATTAAATCTCACAATTATTTTGTTATATATATTAAATTTCAACTTTTCTATTTTTATCGTCACGGCTTGTGACGTCATGGCTTGTAGCGTCACGGCCTTTGACGTGACGTCAAAGCCGTGACGGCTTGTAACACGACATGCTGATAAAAGAGCGAAAAAATTTGAGGGAATAAAATAAAAGTTTCACTTTAAAAAATTTTATTTATTTATTTATTATTATCTCAACGTAAAAAAAAATCAATTTGTTTAAGATATGTAAAAAAATTTTTATTTATTTATTTATTATTTTTACATATCTCAAACAAATTGATTTTTTTACACTAAGGGAATAGAGAGAGAGACCATTACCTATTTTAATTTTCTCATTCTATTTATAATTTGTTTGTATTTATTTGAACTTGAGCTACCTTGAACTCAGAATTCGAAAGTCAGTTTTAATCACTTAGATAATCAGCTCCTATAATTAGGAAATATTTATGTAAATAGAGGAGACAAGAAATTTGAAAGTGGACATGCATGATTTTGTTTTTATTATTATTATCTAGTCCACTTACTGCAGGAGCAAGTGTGCTCAGGTCCTTTGACGAGATTTCCTCCCTGTACTGCTGGTGTAGGTGTCGTCAGCCTTGAGAATAATCCGATCAGGTGTCGACCCTGCGATGCCCCCAGCGCCTGCGATTAGCCGCAGCCACCGCTTCATTCATCTTCCACAATCGAACAAGGTCATCTCAAAGATTTACATTTATAAATAATTTATCCCAAATCCCAAGACCCGTTTTTCAATTTACCTATATCTTCTTTACAAAAGAATTCCAAAATTAAAAATCTGGTGTGTCTGGTCGCACAAATGTTTAGTTTCCGCCGATATATTAGAATTCAAGATATAAAATTTATAAATAGAGACTATGACAACCATTTCTCTTAAATTCCTAAGAAGTACAAGAGTAAAGTGTGCTTCAAACAATTTTGAGAGTGAAATGAGAATATACATTTGAAAGAGGATCTACAAAATAATTGATTTTTGAATTTTAATCAAAATCTGTTGGAGCGAATTTTGTGAAAATCGAAAAAAAAACTGAAAAAGTACATCAGTAAAGTACTAGTACTTTTTGCCCGATTTTGTTTAAAAGCTTATTTTCACGCCTCAAGTGGGTGTCTAACTTTAATATAAAATTTCATCCTCATAACTCAGTTCCTTGAACATGTCGCGAAAACCACATTTTGGATTCAGGGCACCCAAAACGTGTATATCCATCAAAATCTCGACATCGAATTTTTGACATGAATTCAATACTTTCTTCTATATATTAACATATATAGAGGCAAGAGAAAGTAAAATCGAAGTTACTGCTGGATGTCAAATACATCTGACATCCTGCAGTAACTTCAATTTTTACTGGATCCAAATACATCTGACGACATCCAGCAGCAACTCCATTTTTACTTTTGGAATTCTTTTGCAAATTTTCCTCTGGCTGTTTATACATGACTATCTTCTTTAGCCTAGATATAGTTTATTTTCTAACGATTTTGAGGGATTGATGATATTAACGAGTTTTAATAAAATCCAATTATTGTTGTCCATGTTATTCATTAAAATTTGTAAGACATTGACTCTCCAAAGGAGGTTTAGGAGTCAAAACCCTCAAGTTCAAGATCTTTGAGATTGATGATTATAAGATATTGATAAAGATGTTGACAACTTTGTTTACTAATAATAGATCACTAGCGGGGCCCTCTGGACAGAAAAAAAAATTAATTAAATTCTCATCTAATTATAGATAAATAAATAATAAGTTTTTAGCTTATGCGTATTTCAACGTTAATATATCATCTTCAGAGCTTTAAAGTGCGCGTTTCGAGGTGCTGATTTTGAAAGTTTCCAGCGGCCACAATTTGGACCTCAATTTTTTTTTTAATTAAAGTTATTTAAAATATCTATAGGTTATAGGCCCTTTTTTGTTTTGAATTTTTTTTTAGATTAATCACATTAAATAAAAGATAATTTAAAAAAAAATCGGACTATATGTAAATTAGTAATCATTGTGTTAAAAAATAATTAATTTTTTTGCCTTTAATTAATTTGCTGGAACCTTTCAAATGAAATGCAATAAAACGCTTGTTTCCCTATGGGCAGAACTAACGCCATCTCTTGCAGCCTAGAGTAAATAGCTTCTCAATCAACGGTTTTTCGCCCCTTAACGTCGAAAATAAAAACCTTTTGAAACTTAAACTAGTGTTCATTATAATAATGGCTGTAGGGTTGTATCAAGGAAGGGTTACAAAAACAGACGCTGGAAGCCATTTTTCTTAAAAAAGCCGACGTTTCGGTCTTGATAGAGGCCATTTTCATCATTTGCAAGATCATCTCTCACCTGATGAGCATTATTACACATAGCTGCATAATGCAAAATATATATAGGTCTACTTTCTTGACACTATATGGTGCCCTGAAGATGGCCGAAACGTTGACCCAATAAAATTTTTGAAGAAAAAAATTTCGCTGCCAGTCTCTGCTTTCTCAACCCTTCCTTGATTAACATAGTGTTATTTATTTATCTATAATTAGAGGATAATTTAATTAAATTTAAGAATGTTTCAACAAGTGCAACTGTGATCTTTGGATTATAAGAAAAAAAATAATATTATGATTTTAATCATACAAAATTTTTTTAATCGTAATTTGAATGCGAAATTAAAATGTAATAAATTATTATCAGCTGCATTACCCTCCCCTTCTTGAATGAGCCCCTGTCTCCCCATTCTTTCTAGATAAAAAATTGCGACTCACTCCTTAAAAAAATCCTGGGACCATGGTAAAAGATATAAGGTCTAAATATAATTTTTTTTATCAGCTATAACCTAATTAATTTTATTTTTTTTTGAAAATTATATTTTAATTGTTAGCAAACAAAGCGATCTCTGCTCAGTGCGTTATTTTTATTTAATCCTTTTTTGATTGCAATCGAAACCCTTCATATTTAACTTTTCGAAAATAAAATCAAAGTTTGCAAAATTTACTACTAAACCAAGCCTAAAAACCTAATAACGTTAAAGAGAATAAATTTACTCATTCTTTTCATAGAGACATATTTAATTTTTTTCACATCTTTAACCTAGTATTAAATAATTTATTTAGTCAGTTCTGGGACAAAGTATAGAGTAACACACACAAACACTAATTCAAAAAGGAATACTAGCACGCACTCTTTTTCAAAGAAGTCGTAACTAAAGAACGGATTTCTATGCAAATAGCATATAAATTAATCTCTTTACAAATTTAATTTTCTTGACTTTTATTTGACAAATTTTATTCTACATTTTGTCTAATAACCGTAAATATTTTAGAATTTAAATTACAAAATTAAAACATCGACTTTTGGTAGATGACGATTTATAAATATTCAGATTATTGAAAAAAATTATCAAGGAAAGGTTGCAGGAGCAGAGACTGGCAGCCAAATTTTTTCTTTAAATATTTTTTTTGGACTTGCCAGTCTCTGCTCCTGCAACCTTTCCTTGATACAACTCAACAATCGCAACTACAATATTGAAAAAAATTATTTCATAGACAAAGTATCATTGGCATATGTTTTAAGACTAACGCACAGGATTTAGGCAACCAAATTGACAGTCCTCGTTCCAAAACGAAATTAAATTATTTTTTTTTAATAAAACTTGAAGATAAATTTTATTTTGAAAATAGAATATTTAAAAAAATTGATCAAATTTTGTGGAAAAAGGTTCACATTGTCTGTTTTGACAAGGTTCTGCCCAATACAGGCAGGTGTCATTTGGGTTGCCTAAATTCTGTGCGTTAATCCAATGATGGTATATAATTGAATATATTGAATCAATTAAATTTAATGCAACTAAGTAAGAATTTTGTCATCTGATTAATGTATTTGTTTATAATAATTATTTATATTCTGTTATCTATTCAAGAGCCGCACTGATAATGATGCGCGTTAGTCTGAAAATAAAGGACGCTGATAAAATCTGCTGGATTTTTCTCCTTCAGGAGATATTTAACTTTTAATTTAACATTAACATAATATAATAGAAGAAAAACTAAATATATCACTATTTTGAAATTAGCAAAAACATTTTATTATTTTATGTTTAATTGTTAAATTAAATATTTACGACGCTCAACAGAGTCCAGTTTTGATTATTAATATCTGATTCATGTTTTGTTATTTATGTTAAAATAACTCGTAGCCTGCTAATGATACCCCTGCAGCTAGGAGAATATTAATTTGATTTAATAAATTTGTAATATATAAGAGTTTTAAAAAGAGAAAAAATTTTAATAAATTTTATTAATTGGCATATTAGATATATTTTAATTTAATACATCAATAATATCTCCAATATCTAGAGGTTCTAGTCTTGAAAAATACATCCCCCGGTATATTCAGTAGAGGATTTTATTTTAGTGGATTTATGCACAGTACCGCACCCCACTGTATAGGCCTATTTAAAAAAAAATAAAAATTATTATATCTAAAAGCCCCCGAAACAAACGCGCCGGTTAATGTTGAAATCCGCCACTGGGTATATAAAACTAATTATTATAAATTTTAATATACTACCAATTTATTTCTTGTTTTATATTGGTTATAGTTATATTTGAACGAGATAGAAATTAAAAAAAAAATTATTTTCTTTTTCGCACTTCCTCAGGTCTGAAATCAAATTTTACCCGTTTTCGGTCGGTGACGGGAAAATATAATTGCTTTTTTTATTTATAACCTTTCCCAACTTATGGTTTTTAAAAATTACTCCAGAAATATTAATAAATATGCAAATCAACACAATTTCCTGGTTTCAATGACGTATTCAACCCCACCCCCCCCTCCCGGTATAAAAACCGAAAGATATTAATTTATAAAAACAAAAAAAAAAAAATATAATCTGGCACCCGGCGGAAAAAAAAAATGGTTTTTTTAAGTAACTCTAAAAAAAAAACTTAATAATAAACCTAAACACAATGAATTGAGATGGAAGGCCGTCGAGCCTACCTGTGTTACTAATAACCCCAGGACGAGAAGGATGATCGAACTTGAACTTGAAGCCATGATGCTCGGCTGGCCACCAACTGAATGAACAGCTGACCTGAGCAAAGCCACCATCTATGTGCAGGAATTTCTCCAGCAGAGCGGCGACGAATGCCACACTCTCACCTAACACTACATTATACTATTGCTTTTTTGCCTGTTGGCGACCCCTCCCGACATCGCTTTCAAATCGTTTTCTAATGACATCTTTCCGAGCATCAAAATAACGATGCTGATGTTTTTTAAATTTCCGTTGACCTGCTCATGAAGAGGAATATACGTCTTCGCCCACTTATAGCCTAGAAAAATCAAGCATTTCATTTTTACGACTTTCTATTTGAATTTTTTTTTTTTTTTCATCTGAATCAAATTTTTAAACAAAAAACTTATTTAGAATGTTTAACACCCAGATTGATTTTCTTGTGTATGATATTACATTGCTTATAAATATCTTTATACAAAGTAGGACGCAACTGTTCTTTTTGAGAGAAAGTATGAGCTTATATTAAAAAGCAATCTATGCAATTTTTCGGCATACATTTACCAAAACTAACAATTAGAAATTGTTTATTTTAATATCTTATATTAAAATGGAAGGGTGTTAATTCCAAAACCTCCCTGAGAAACCTCCAATGTATGATTCATTAGGCTGTCGTGTTCTAAATCCGTGAGGGATCAGACCTATATTTTTTAAACGGATCTAATAAAACTGATTTCTTTTTAATTTACAAGGGGGCGTTTTAACACCAAAACGCGTTGCCCTAGAATCCGCCAGTGATTTATACGATCCCCTTGCTCATAATTCAAAAATCGCCCTTATTGAGTTATTGGCACAGTAAGGATAACAATAAAAAAGTGGCAGAATGACACATCTGAGCTTTTCATACTCGCAGCAAAATATCTGATTTTTTTGAATTGCAAATTTGTTTAAAACTTCTTTTTCGATTTCAAAACTGTAACATTTCAGTTAAAAAGTACCTTTTATGCAAGGTGTACCAGTGATATTTTCGATAATAAAGAATTAATTTGTATAGCAATTTTGAGTTATGACACTCTTGCAGCTAATGAGAGATATCATATATATATTACAATAAGAAATTTTAAATTTAGCTGTAGATAATAAGCTGTAGATAATTTCAAGAAATGTATTAGAAAAAGAAAATAAATTTCAAGAAATGTAATAGAAAACGAAAATAAATTTCAAGAAATGTAATAGAAAACGAAAATAAATTTCAAGAAATGTAATAGAAAACGAAAATAAATTTCAAGAAATGTAATAGAAAACGAAAATAAATTTCAAGAAATGTAATAAAATACGAAGTCTTTCAAACTATTTTTTTTTTTTTAATTTATGTCTCTGAGTACCATAAATATTTTTTCCAAATTAACCTTAAAATTATTCAACAATTAACTTACATTTAATTTGGATATAATATAAATAAATATGTTTTTTTTCATTAATATATTTATTTCTCACACCCGACGTTTCGATCTTGGGTCAGGCCATCTTCAGAGCTGGTGTTGTCTGTATCGTGTCCTCATGTGTATAATGAGCTGAAACATCAGCTTGTGTAAAATATGCAACTACGTTAGGAAATCAAACTATTTTTTGTGATTTTAAATATTTTTTTTTTTTAATAAAAGGAGATTTAACTGTAAATATAATCCAAATAGAATCCAACGTACTGAACAATACTGCCTTTTTGAAATAGACCTTTGTATTTGAATACTAAAAATAGAACTTTATCTAATCAAACCCTTAAATTTTCATTATTTATTTATTTTGGCATACATCTGAAAACGTTATAGAAGAGGAAAGAAAGGGCGAAAATAAGTTTGGAAGTGAAAAAATTAAATTAAGTAAGAAGATATTAGAAATAAATCAAGAATTTGATGTAGAATTAATATTTTACAAAAGAAGATGAGATCATCAATAAAATCATGAAAGGTGAAATAAAGGAAGATGCAATCAGGACAAATTAAGAATCAAAGAAAGTGAAATGCATGTATGTAGATTTTTTTTTTTACTCTCAATATCCAAAACGTTAACCAAACAGAAAGGTTATTTTAAATTTAAGGACTTTATATACTTGCTATGTTGCAAAGAAAATAAAAATCAAACGACATTCGAAGTCTTTTTAAAGAATTTGAAAATCAAAATTAAAAAGTGTTTTGAAGTACACTTTACTCTTGTACTTCATAGGAAAGATAGGAGAAATGGTTGCCATGGTAATAGAATATAAATCTTTTTCTTTTTAGATTAAAATTCATATAAATCAACTATTTTTCATATGCCCTTTAAAAAGTATATCAGTAAAATTTTTCGTGAAAATTGTTTGAAGTTTACTTTACTGATGTATTTCAGATTCTTCAAATTCATTTTTCGGCTCTTCCTTCCATAGAGCCAATGTTAAATCCCTATGGGGATTTGCATGTTAATTTCGATTCAAAAGGGGGCCCCTTTGCAACTTTTTACACTTTTAAAAAAATTTTTTCCAATACTTATGAAATTTTGTATTTATTTAGGATTCTCTCTCTATTGTGTATAAAATATCCAAATATGAGATTAAAATTTTGAAAAATAACCATAGTTTATTTCAACATTTAAAATGCAAGTTTGGAACTATGGTGCTATGGGAAACTAAATATATCGCGACACTAAAAATCGGCTATGACAAGCACGGTGCACGTCCATTTCTTACCACTTTCGGAAAATAAATTGTGTGCTATGCGCCAGTCACACCAGATTTTTACATTTAGGCCTGTAATAATATATATTCAAATGAAATGGCTTTTTAAACATTTGGGATAAGAGACAGGGTTCTTAGTGGGCCTCTTTCTTCTCCTAGTGATGCTCTTACACATTACATGGCACCCCAAACCCAAATAAGGGAAGGGTAAAACTCAACATATTGTTATTATTTACTTATAAAGAATAATACATTTATTTTTAATAAACATTTTTTTTTACAAAGGAGATTGAATTAAACATTTACATTTCACATAAAAAATAATTCCAATTTTAAGCCGCAACTAAAAATAATATAGTTTGAAAAAATCGCAATAAATTGAGCCGAATTTTATCTTTTTTTTTATTAAACTACAATTTAAATAATTTTACTGTAGGCTACATCCAGAATCACAATAAATTTTATTAATTCAATTATCTATTTAAGGTCCTCTTATTTTACCTCAGTTAATATATTCCTATAAAAAATTTCAAATAAAAACAGTTTAGGGTTTTTTAATTAATTAATTGGAGTATATTTATGCACTTTATGTGGACCACACTATTTATTTAGATTAACATTCCCAACAGGAAAGTCTCCTTAAAATTAATTTATAATCAGAATCTTGAATATTTAGATCGATACATTAATAAAGAGCCTAAATAGGACTGAAAAAGTAAAAATAGATTAAATAAATTAAAATAATATAGAATGAGAAAAAAAAAATATAAATAAATAGAGAAAAATATATTTTCGACTTTTTAAATCCTATTTCATATTTATCTTTTTCAATATGGAATTTAAATTTTAAAAATGAAAGTTTATTAAAAAAAAAAAAGTTTTTTAGTTGGGACAATCATAGGCGTAGTCAGGGAGGGGGATTTGGGACACCAAATCCCCCATGGGACCTGAATCAAGACTAGATATTTTAGGATATAAGCGAAGTATATGAAATTTAATAAATTTTTATAATAATTATATCTATATTATATATAAAAAAAAAAAATTTATAAAAGAATGAGACTCATGAGAAAAAGTGTGAGTAGAGAGTATACTTTACTATTATAAATATTATCAGAGCTGGTTGGCTTAACTCTTCTTAAAGTACTGTAATCAAACTTGTAATCTGATTAATAGAGCCCGGATGTTCATGCAAAATCAAAAGCTGAATCCGTTCCTGAAACTTTGCAGTTATCCATTTCCTGAGTATTCGATTCGAAATTACCCTCTTTGTTCCGAGCATCTGTGCATATTTTGGCTTGTTTTGAAGAAGTTCCATGCACAATGCATGTTTTACCAATTTTTAACCAAAACAACCTTTCCAGGCATATCTTAAGATTTTTTTTAAAGAAAAAAGCATGTTTTGCATATTTTTGTGTAGTGATGGCCTTTTATACGATTTTTCCAGACAGCAATCCCCCATTCCCGTGGGTACAGACATACACATGTAAAGATTGACTCTAAATTTGCACTTTTCTATAGGAATCTTTGCATGTGTTTCTTGTTCTACCCAGATATCAAATTTTGCCTTTCAAATGTATTTAAAAATAGAAATTTGGTTTTCAAATATCAAATTTTGTATCTCTCTCTCCCTTTTTGGCTTCACAACTATATTTTCAAACATTCACGTTTTAAAGGGTGGAAATGTAAAATACGTATTTTCCAGATTTCTTCTTTCAAATATGCGCCTGTCACTTCTACCGATGTAGAAAGATCATTTTCTGCGTTCAAGAACGTGTTCTCAGATAAACGCATGTCCTTAAAAAAGAAAATTTTGAGAAATTGGTTATTGTTGATTGTATATAAACATTTGCTCAGGGGCCCACATCTTGTGGGTACGTGGATGGCGACCACGAGCTACCCGAGCTGGGACTGACAGTCCCTGTTCTTTACATGTCTGCCCCTTCCTTCTATATTTTCAACAGGCGTCAGACCATGCGACGGGCCGGCCTGTTCTATTTCTTCCGGTCGTAAAAAACCCATTCCGCAGACCCCTTTCCCACCGACCCCGGGATTAAGGCGAAGATAGAAGAAGATAAAAAAAATATATAATATAAAATGAGACTCAATTTGTGAGCCTTGTTTTTTTTCCCTTCATTTTGCATATTTGGTCATTTTATAGTGCATTAATGCATGCATATTTTAAGGTTTGATTGATTGTGCATGAACATCCGGGATCTACCGATTACAGGGAGCTGTAAAAGTCTTGACTGCCTGTAATCTGTATTCATTAATCGATTACTTAAAGGTCTGTAGTCTGACCAGCTCTGATTGTTGACTCTTAAAACATTTCATACTTATTTAGGAGGGTCCTGAACCCCCTCTATATAAATTTCTGACTACGCCTATGAAATCAATGTACTAGTTCTTTCTCTTCTTCTCCAACGCCTGCCTGCAGATCACCCACATTGGCTAGTTCAAAAATTGAAGAGATTGTAGCAAAGAAATTCTTCACAGAGAATATATCACAGTAATATAGAAGAATAGATGAACAAAGAAAGACATCAATCTTTGCTTTGATCTAAAAAGTTGCAGTCGAAGGAGAAGAATTAGGAGTATAATGGTTAGAAAATATACAACCAAACTGACAGCTCTCTTGAATAGATGTTACTCAATCTCCTGTTGAAAAATTAATCAGCCTTTCTTCATTCAAAATTAATTCAAACAAAGACATGTATCTCTCATATTTCTTTTTACCCAGTCGAGGTATCGAGTCACTCTTGTATAGACTCCAGGGTAGCCTGGTCTTCCACATCCTACGCCCCATGAGACGATACCTAGAAAAAATATCAAATTTAGCTCGTTTTCCATGGTCAATCGACGGTCAAAACCATTACTATAGGTATATTACTTAAACACATAAGCGCCGGAACTGGGGGGAAGGGTACATTGCCCCCCCTGGCACCCTATAGGAGGGGGCAGAGGGGGGGCAATAAGTCCTCTTTTATTTCATTTATTTTTAAAAATGATACATTTTTACTTTTGAAAAATAAAATCTTTTAAATTAAAAAAAAATTAAAAGAGTAAGAAATTCATTTTTTTCCAAAATATTTTATGTAGACCCTATTGTATTTCTAATTTCTAAAAACATTTTATATTGAATTAAAAGAAGAAAATTAAAAATATTTATTTCCTTCAAATAGTATAAATATAGCCTAAAAAAATTTTGATAAAATCACTAACAAATTTTTTAAAATTTTAATTTTATTAAAATTGTGATTTTATTTAAAATTTTTAAAGCTTTATAGTAGATTTGTTTTTGTTTTATACTATTTGAACATATTAAATTATTTTAATTTTCTGACGCTCACTGTACCAGAGGTAAATATTGAATTTTTCGGGGGGAAGGGGAGGAAGGCGAATTCATTTTTAAATACCCGTTTTTAACTGAGCCCGAGGAGCCAGGGCCCTCTCAAAGACAAATATTTGGGAGCCTATGCCGTCTCTGGGCCTGGGGCGGACCGCCCCCCGGGGGGGGGCGGTACGTCTCTGAAGATAATATACCTATAGAGAAGAAATATTTTAAATTATAATTACTTACCAACAATCTCATGCCGATCACCTTCTGTACTTTGAATTAACAAAGGACCTCCGCTATCGCCCTAAAATAAATAACATATAAAAAAATTAATATACTGTTAAAGATAAGTAAAATGTAGTCATTCATTGTTGATATTTTTCACAATTTGTATTGTTTTGGAAATAAATTTTTCTTTAGAAAAATTTGCTTCTTATTTAGCATATTTAAGATAATCACACATTTGTAGAGTATATGAGAAAGTCTAATAATGGAAGTCCGGAATTTTTTTTTCAATAAATTCTTTGTTTCGAGAGACTTTTGAATGGTTTGAATCAATCTATTTTTCAAATTACATAAATAAAAAACAATAAATTAGTCAATAATATGTTCTCCGCCGTTGTTTACGACTTCTTTCCAACGTTCAATAAGTTTTTCGATGCCTCTGCGATAGAAATCTCCAGGTCTCGTAAAATTCGTCCAACCAGGATCGTAGAATTCCACATCATTGTTGAACGAAACTGCAAAGCGTTCGAAAGCGACCGAAAGACGTGGAAGGCGCCAAGTCCGGAGAATACATTAAACGCAAAAAGAAGAACGTGTCGAAAATGCTTATTTTTGTCGACTTGCCACTCTATTTTAATGATCCAAAAAATAACAAAAATTAGCTCCGACAAAAAAATCAAATGCGCCATCTTGTAAATGGAAAGATTCTCTTTCTAATAACACAAAACATTATGCCAATACATTATATTTTTTCCGAGCAATTTTAAACACAACATAAACGGCCAGTACTTATGTTTCAATCAAATAGAATTCCAAACACTTTAAAATTTAAATACTTTAATATTTTAATACTTTAATTTTTTTTAATATATAACAAATAAAATTTTTAATTAAATTATCATCTATTTATAGATAAATAAATCACACAAGGATAAGTTTCAAAAGAATTTTATTTTAGCTTATGCGCATTTCGCCGTTAATACGTCATCCTCAGATCTATTGCACAAACTGATTTGTACATAAGCTAAAATAAAATCCTTTTGGAACTTAACCTTGTGTTATTTATTTATCTATATTTAGATGATAATTTAATTAAATTTAAGAATGTTTCAACTAGTCCCAACGGTAAATTCTTTAGATTATATTAAAATAAATTTTTTTTTTT
Organism: Euborellia annulipes; assembly: GCA_023213315.1. Lineage (NCBI taxonomy): Eukaryota > Metazoa > Arthropoda > Insecta > Dermaptera > Anisolabididae > Euborellia > Euborellia annulipes. The sequence continues at coordinate 29,848 of JAKCPI010026957.1, forward strand.
ATTTCCCGAATTTTCCCCTGGAAATTTCTTAATTTTCATCAGAATCCGGAAAAAAATCTCCAGGAATAACCCTCTCTCTATTTTTTTTTCCATTTTTAATAATATTCTTAATAAATTTTAAAGCACTTTTTTCCTTTATTAGGATGCACTTTCCTTTAGATTTATTTAAATTGTATTGTCCAAATTATTACTACTTGGTTTAATCTAATCACTTCTTTCTATTGGACGATATCAGAAATTGTACTAATTAAAACTCGTTTTCAATTTATTTTAGAGAGATTTTTTTTTGTGTTAACAGGTGTAACGACACCATCTTCGGAACTAGAATGTCAAACATCTTAATTAACATAGATACTTGACAAGAAGTAAAGTACACCGAAACATTGTTTACCTGTTAACATATTATAAAAAAACTCGAAAGCGAGTTTTAATTAGTCACAACTCCTGATCTCATCCAATAGAAAATGACAAGAAAAAAGTGATTAGATTAAACTAGGTTTATATATTCTTGATTTTAATTCTTTATAAAACTCCGCCATATTAAACTAGGGGTGTTCGATTATGGAAAAAAAATTGATTATCGAATATGAAAAATAATTGATTATTCCGATTAATCGATTATTGAATCCGGACAGACGACCTTTTTTTAGGAGTGTTCGATTATGAATTCGATTATTTTTTATAATCGATTATTTCGATTGATTTTTTATAATCAAATTTCTATTTTTCCCTATTGCAAAAATCATTATGATCGATTATTTCGATTATTTTACTTAGCCTAATCGACAATTCGATTGAGGATTAAAAAAATCGATTATTGTATTTTCTCTGAGCAAAGATTATTTGCCGATCGTGAATATCATTATGATCTGATTTTTAATAAATAAATATTTTTCCCCCTGATAAAGTAATTATTTCAGTTCCCGTTAAAATAATTTGACCTTTTTTTTCAATATAGGTCCCTTCTGATCTTTTCAAATATTAATTATCTTCCCGATTATCGTATTATCGACAATTATCTTGTCATTAATCAGAAATGATTACATTCGGTAGAATAATCGATTAATCGATTATTTTGCTCAGCCCTAATCACAAAGTGCTTATTAGAAATGCTTCGAGGATTGGAAAAAGCGCTGGCATAAGTGTATTTTATCTGAGAGGGATTACTTAGAAGGGAATAATTAAATATTGATGAATAAATAAATATATTTTTTGATAAAAATAAAAAGTCACCTTACTTTTTGATCACAACTCGTTTATATACAAATACAATGTACCGATGGCTACCGGTGGACGTTCCACAAGCTGTTTGCTCGGGGTCACTAATACCGAGCTTCCGCCGCTCTTGTCATCAATTTTAGAATAATCACGCATTTGTAGTGTATACCAGAAAGTCTAGGTGAAGCCATTTTCAAATTTTTTGTTATTCAACTGTTATCACACAGTTGTATTAAGAATAAAATAGGAGCAATACCTGACACGAATCTTCTGAACCTTTCCCAGCGCAGACCATATTATTCGTGATCCGGGATGCTCGGTATTTCGATTGACGACATTGTTGCAAACTTAAAATTGGTACTTGTACTTCTTGTACAATCCCAGGAAGCGGACCTCCTTCACTGGTTCTACCCCAACCAACCACGGTTCCAATTCGGCCGGCGGGGTCCAAGCTAGCTGCGTACACACCATCTTTTTATTAGAATACAATTAGGACAATTTTTATCATATATTTTTAGCTATATGATCAGGGGGCCGTAGCCATAGAGGGGTTATGGGGGTCCAACTTCTCTCCTTCCTCGAAAAATATATAGAGAGAAACATTGCGTTAAAATTTTAAATACTATTAAATATTTTACAATTTATTCAAATGGGAAGGAGATTTCGATTACTTCTCGGATCATCCGAACCTCCCCCTCCAAAAAAAAATTCTGTCTACGGCTTTGTATATGATATTTCTTCATATCATGAAGATAAATGGGTATGGTATTATTACTGTTTTGACTAATGTGAATTAATTCTTAAAAATGTTACGCTTTTTTTGTAAATATCTGTTTTAATAATAAAATATATAAAAAATCTGATGTGTCTGGTCTCAGCACACAACTTTCTCTTACCTTCGGCAATTACGAGTTGTGTTCTATGTTTGTTACACCAGATTTTTTGTGTCGACATATATTTAGTTTCTGGTAGTACATTAGAATTCAAGATATAAATTTATAAACATATTTATATTTTGTTACCATGACATTATTTCTCCTATCTTTCTTATGAAGTACAAGAATAAAGTGTGCTTCAAACAATTTTGATAGCAAAATGAGAATATAAATTTTAAAGAGCATCTAAAAAATAATTGATTTATTAATTTTTAACATAAGAAAATTTTGAAGAAATCGAAAAAAAAAACCCATTAGTAAAAAACTAGTACTCTTGCTCTGATTTTATTTAAAAGTTTATACCTAACTTAAATATAAAATTTCATCTTCTTTGCTCATTTCGTTGTTTTATTTTGAACACGAACACAGACAGACACACCAATTTGCGAGACCCATTTTTTTTTTAGACTCATATGGGCTCCAAACGTAAAAATTTGTTAAACCTAGAAGGAAGAAAGATTCTCCTACCCTGTATTTTCTTTTTAAGAATGTTTTTAGTAGTTTTTATTAAAAGAGACAATTGAACTGACCAGAAGGCGGAAGACAAACAGGCCGAATCATCTTCGTAAATGTAACAGGCTTTCTTAATTTAAGAAGAGCTATATCATGATTATAAGAGTTAACATCGAAATTTCTATGTCGAATTATTGATGAAACGGCTCTCATAATAGCTGGAGTTTCGTTCGTTTGATATTGATCATGATCTCCAAGGAAGACACGAATTTTTGATCTCTTTAATCTGTAAAAACAAAATGAATATTAAAAAATATGAAACAACCACTTATCATTTATAAAATCTCTTAAATAATGATGTATTCAATGAGAAAATTCTGCTTAACTAAGAGTCTTTCATTTTATTTGATTCCTATACACAGATAGTTTTCTGAATATAGGTGTATTCCCGAATCTAAAATTAAATATCAATCTCAGCACCTTTATCTTTTGTTTTTAACAAAGTGCATCTCGAAAATTAAGTATAATACAATTCTTGACTATTTTGTTGTGTGTATAGAATATCTATAGTTCACGATGTCGCATGCCTTTCAAATAATCACTCTATAATAATATAATTCATAGTAAATATTTGTAAAGACTTGAGCAGGAAGCCATGTTGTTTTTCAAAAATAATGAAGCATCTTGAGATTTTTATTTCCTCGCTTGAATTCTTAATTGATAGTTATGACTATATTTTTTTTTGTTAAGGAAAATTTGACATTAGGGTATTTCAAATAAATATTAATTACTGATTCAATACACGTCTTGAAAACTTGATAAGTTTCTTACTATCGATAAAGTGAAAAGTTTAAGGTAATTTTTTTTACCACATATACAGTATACGTAATACGTATATATGTTGATATGTGTATTATTTGTATAATTTACATATTAACATATTAACACTTCCTAAACTTGGAGACTTCAAGGGGTCTATTTATAAGATTTTAAGTCTCTAAGTATAGAAAGTGTTTACTTAATTTTGGAATACAACCAAAACAAAAATTTCTTAACATTCCTAGCTCGAAATTTAAAGTAATGTAATATATATTAATTTCGAAAAATAATCAAAAATTTCTATCAAATGATGGATTCTCTTAGTTTTCTACCTATGAAAAGCAACTCCAGAAGACTCAAAAACTAAAATTGTTTCAGGTGACTATAAATGGATTCTTCAGAAGAGAGCACCTTCGGACGCAGTGTGCAGCTGTTAGTACGTAATCTCCATTAAGAAGAGATCCTCCACAGTGAAATTGACCATCGTAGACCAGTCTGACAATCCATGGATATCTGTTGACCCCAGTTGGACGGCCACCCACTATTCGGATTTCTTGATTTGCCACTCCACATTCTGGATACAAAAATAAGGTTGTTTTATTATACTATACTATTACAGTATTATTTTTTAATTTTATTCTGCTTATTTGAGATTAAATGATTTCTTTATGGGGAATAATTGGTGCTATTATTGTACACATATACTGGGTGCGGCGAGGGAACTTCCTTATTTAAAACTATGATAAAACAAAAAGTATTAGAGATATATCATTTTAATTTTTTTTTTTTTTACATAGCGGTACATTTACATTTTCTTCTCATTGCTTTTTGAAAATGATATCTTGAAGGTGGCCACCCCCTTCCTGCTCAAAACATTGGGAGAGTCTAAATCTGAAGTTTTGGACCATTTTGGTCCAGCATTTCGGTGTCGATCTTGGTAATAGTCCAGGAATATTGTTCTTCAGCTGATCCAGGGTTTTTGTACGATTGGTATACACTAAGAATTTGAGATATCAGCATAAAAACATCACAGGGTGAGATAATACTTTCCCCAGATTTATAACCATGTGATTTTTTTTTATGGGGATATCTCAAATCCTTGGTGTATACCAATCGTCCAAAAACCCTGGATCAGCTGAAGAACAATATCCCTGAGACTATTACCAAGATCGACACCGAAATGCTGGCCAAAATAGTCCAAAACTTCAGATTTAGACTCTCCCAATGTTTTGAGGTGGCCACCTTCAAGACATTCTCAAAAAGCAATGAGAAAAAATTTAAATGTACTACTATGTAAATTCACTTTAAATGATATATCTCTAATACTTTTTTGTTTTATCATTGTTGAAAATACGGAAGTTCCCGCCCCGCATCCTATAGTATTTGAAATGAAGAGTAACTTTGAATCTCTTCAACATATGAACACAAATCTACAATTTAGCTTTGATCTAATTTTCCAGATTTAATCTACATCTAGACATGTGCGTTTGATTGAATAAAGTTTTTTATGCCTTTGAAATTCCAACAAGCTATTTTTAATCTAACCAAATTATCCTTATCTCATACCTCTTTATAAGCCTAATGGAGAAATTTATTTTCTCTCCTTTATATGGCGATCACGAGATGATGTTTTCACTGCCTTGATATAACTGTAGCATAACTACCGTGAATAAGAATACAGGAATGCAGTCAAAACAATCATCTCAAAATTAATAAATAAATTTTCACTCTAATACCCGTTCTAATCACAAAAATCCAATAGGCCTTAAAAAATCTTATTTAAAAAAATGACTATATAAACGTAAGGATAAAAAAAATATAATGCGTTATTTGAACTCACGCTTTCTTCTATTCATGCCACGAGACTCTCCATGACTCCGGATTTATTCGCGCCTAGAGAGGAATTTTTCCCAAATTTCAAGGGCATTAAAACCCTATTTAAAAAGGCGATTCAATCAAACTCTGGAACACGCGCATCTAGATTTTTTTTTTATGTAGATTTACCCTGCAAAATTAGAACAAAATCAACGTCACTTGTAAGTAAATAAAAAAAAATTTTGGTATTTTTAAAAATTTTATGCCGCCGTTTTCAATCTTGTTGACCTCTCTAGGTCGTTTAATATTTGTTTTTAAGTTTTTTCTTTTTTTTTTTAATCTCTACTTTATTTTCGGCGTGTTAATCATATTATTTAAATAATTTCTATCGTTTTATAAATTTTAAGTAATTTTACTACCACAAGTGCAATTTCGAAGTGTGTCAATATCGCCTTCTGAATTTGACCCGGAACCAAAACCAAAAACATCAAATAGGAGTCTTGAGGTTCCATTTCCTTCCGATGCCGAACGAATTTCATTGTTTGATGATTGTGTCTGGAAAAAAAAATAATATTCAAAATTAATAATATTCTAAAAATATGTTTTCTATTATAATAGGATTTACTTATCATTTTAGATTAGAACTGTTATATAATTCATAGCAAATAAGATAAAAATAATTTAACCGTATTTTTCCATTCATTAATTTTT
>JAKCPI010026958.1:0-13482 GCA_023213315.1 Euborellia annulipes
AGTATTAATATACCTATAGAGTTGTTAAATTGGAAAATTTTTTTATATACATTAGATGGTATATAAATAATTTCTATTTTCCAGTATTTTAATACGTGAGTATACGTATTAAAATACTGTGTATACGTACTTTTGTCGCTTGTATCCCATTTCGAATGGGAGATAAGAAACAAGCGACTTTTTGTCTCGCGACACGGAAAAAATGTTGCACGACATCCCTGAGACTTGTCGCGGGACACGTGTTGCGCGACAAAATCGCTAGGTGTGTACTAGGGTTAATAAGAATACCATATATTTAAGCCTATATATTCTATTTCTGCTTGCTGGACAAGTCTTACAATTGTTAGTTAAATTAAAGTCGTCCTTTCTTTATTAAGAATGAATCTGAATGAGTTCAGATAAAGATGAAACAGAATATATATATACAGGCTTAAAATATTGATATATTTTCTATTATAACTTATTATTGTATCAATATATTAATTTTTTATTGTATTTATTGAATTAAGAGTTTAAAATGAAACACTAAAGACAGGGCCGGATTTAGGGGGAGGGGGCAGTGGGTGCGTGTGCCCCGGGCGGCAGATATCAAGGGGGGCGGCAATTAAAGAAAGATTTACTAAAAAAAAGGTAAAATAATATGAATTTTATATAGAAAATTTTAAGTAGGGGCGGCAAATTAAATTTTGCCCCTCCTAAAAAAATCTCGTAGTTCCAGCCCTGACTAAAGATACCGGAAACATACATAAATTGGTGGATGTATTAATATGATTTCTGGGAGGTAAACAACCAAAATAAACAATATTTTCTTATTTTTTGTGAATTTCTCCGTACCCTTCTGGAGAGGGAAGACCTCATATTGTCAAATTTCAATTTCTATGGAGGTTTAGAGTTATGGAGTGCTCTGGAACAAATGATAGAATAATCGTTGATTTGAATTGTATTTACGAGTAAAGCAGAATGTGCTCCTTCGTAGGTTTATCCTGTAAACCTATGGTATATGCTAAACAAATGGCTACGCCTATTTCTCTAAACTGGGAGGGTCATTTCCGCCAATCCAATCAATCAATAATGAGGGAGTGGGGTGACCTAACTGCCAATGACTGGTTTCCCAACAATGACACCAAAGATAATATGTTAACAAGTTTGCCGATTCCTAATTTAAATGAAACTTAAAAATTCCTCTAAATTGAAAATGATTCTTCAATCAATCCATTACGTATAATATAGATATAGACACCGCTAAATTCCTTCGTCCCGCCTCTAAAATTCCTACATTAAAGTTTAATTAAGTACAATGAAATTATTTTAAAAATGACTGAAATATAAAATTTATAATTAACAAAATATCGTATTTATAGAATAGCTAATCTAGATTAATAAATTTAGTTTTCTATTCTCATTGTGCTATGAAAAAAGAGCATCTTAAACCCGTGGCTCAGGGAGAAGACATAAGGTCCCGGGTTTGCTTCCCGACCCAAGCGAGAAAAAATTTATATATGAATTGGCTACCATTCATTTGAAATAAATAGATGTGGGGTCTAAATGGCCTTAGATGCCGAAAAGACCTTAAACAAAAAAAAGAGCATTTAAAAAAGAAAATAATACAACCCAACATAATAATGAAAACAAAACAACATAATAAAAAAAATAATAAAACCCCAATTTTTTTTTTAAACACCCACACTTTGTTCGAACTCTTTTCGAACCCGCAACCCTTGGTATAGAACAGAGAAAAGTAGTGGGCCGCCACTTCTTAGGTGGTCATGGATCATTCATTCACAGGGGAGCCGCGAAGTCGCCAATTTAACAAATAAATTATTATTGGTAAATAAATTTAAATAGTTGGAATATAATTATTATATTTCGATAATGTATTGATGAAACGATATATATATATAATTGCTAATTTTTACCCGAAACAAATTACTGAAAGCTTCTTTTGAAATTGCTTTACTTGTCGCACCAATAGAAATAAAAATTTGTAAAACAATTCATAGTTCAGAAATAGCTGAACCTCTTAAAAAATTCCTGTATCCAATAAGACAATTTAAAAAAAATTACTGTATTTCCGAAAATATTAAAGAAACATTACTTTTACACATGAAACAAAGCAGAAAATTTGCCATTCAGCTCGATCAATCTACTGACAACACAAATAATGTCAATTTGTAAATGCATGGATTGACTAGTGAGTGTAAGCATATACGAAATTCAAAATTATAAAAGTTTTTTAACCTATCTGAATTAAAAAAAAAAAGAGGGCGGTGAGATACTGAGTTGGGTTCCAAGGGGGCGACTTCAAAAAGTTTAAGAAGCACTGGTTAGTTATCTAGCAACTATACCAAAGCCCGAGGGCCCCAATTTTTTTTAATTAGTTCAATTTTATTTAAGACTTAAAAAGCCTCGATTATCATTGAAAAAATGACCGAAAGACAAAAACAACAAATTTTTCTTTTTATTAATAAATGCAAATTTATTTAATCAGGCTCTTTAGTTGTTTTTCATTCCGTCTTTTTGACAATCATTTTTTAGGAAAAAAAAAAAATTTAATCAATGAAGCGATAAAAGAAAATAAATATTATCGATTAATTAAGAATATCTTTTTTGTATTTAACAATTGAATCGAATTTTTTTCAAAGAAAGAATTGGAGAGAGTGTGGGTTGTAGAATAAAAAATTAAAAGTAAATATTTAATTGGATTGCCTAAAGGGAGGATATAGAAGAGAAAAAGAGAGAGGGGATCGTGGATCGTTAAAGCGGACATTATTTTTTTCCTCTCTCTCTCAATTGGTTTCAAATTTCCAATATATAGTATAAATATATTTTGAATTGCTTAGGAATGATTGAAATATATTGAAAATGCATTTTTTTTTTTGCTGATCGGTTGACATGGTGGTCCCCCCGTGACTGTGTCATAATATTTCAAAGGCTGCTCCTCAGTCCTCAGGCCTGCCTGTGTATGTCCCTTAGGGCGCCCACCACGCGGTGGTTTCGCGGGGGACATGCTAGGGTTGGGGGACACGCGCAAAAATCAATAGGCAACCCTGGTGCGCGCGTGTCTCTCTCTCTCTCGCTCACTCTCACTCTCTCTCTCTCTCTCTCTCCCACTTTCTCCTCTCTCTCGCATCCTAATACTATTTCATTGAACCTCATGACTCCCACGCCCAGGATTATACAGCTGATATTAATTTCTTTATAATAAATTAATCTATCACAGAGCATTTGAAAAGAGTTAATATAAAATACACATATTAGGGGACATGTAGGGTATAAAAATATTTTCTTTTTTTTTCTTGAATAAACTATGGAATATTCTGCATACTTAATCTCACTAAGAAGTTCATAAATTTTAAATAAATACAATAAGAAAGAAATTCTTTTTTTTTTTCTTCTACTGATGGATTTGAATAGATGTATGTGTCAATATTTATATATAGAGGCGGGACCAGGATTTTGTGTTGGGGGGGGGGGCTAGTGTAGGAAAAGGGAGAGGCAGTGGCGAATTTAAAGAACGTAGGATAATGGAGTAATAATGATTTAGTCCCATTAATAAAGAACTTGTATGATTAAACTGAAAATTTTGAGAATACAAATGAATAGAGTGGAGTTGGTGCAGGAGAAATTCTTTCGTTACCTATTTTATAAAAGTACGGGCTTCTACATTCATCATACTTCATATTCTGAGTTGTATAGGCTGTTCAAGGCGGGGTCTTTGGAGAGCTGAAGGAGGCAGAGGGATCTCAAATTTATATATGATATATTAAATAATAAAATATATTGACCGAGACTTATAGAAAAAAAATAGGACTTTACGTACAACCCTTCAATAGGAGAGATAAATATCTTCTCCATTAGAGGTTTGTAAGGACTCAACATAGGGAGAGATCACCAATATTCAGAAATATGGCTGAGGTGAATCTTAGATGGAGATCAGGATAGGTGAAAAGGTGAAGAAAATCTGCAGCTAGTTGTATTTCATTATTTTATTCCCACCACGTTGACATTTCAATCCCGGTTGGGATCATCCTCAGAACTAATGTGTACATTAATAATGTTTTTTTCCGAAACTAATCTTTATTTCGTCTCTTGTTATGTACACATTATTTCTAAGGATGATCCCAACCGGGATCGAAACGTCCACGTGGTGGGAATAAAATAATGAAATGCAACTAGGGTTTCCCTATCCTGATTGAACTACCAGCTGTAAGCCCTGTTACGTATTTAGATGGAGATTTTCTGGGTTGAGAGAGGTGGTTTTCAGGAGGTTCTCATGTCTCTTTTTTTAATTGATAATTTTTTTTTATTCTCTTTATAATATCCTCAAAAATTATACCATATATACAGGGTGCGGCGCGGGAACTTCCTTATTTTAAACAATGAAAAATAAAAAGTATTGCAGATATTATTCTAAATTTTTTTTTACATAGCGGTACATTTTTTTTCTTTAAAATGATATCTTAAAGGTGGCCACCGTTCTGCTCAAAACATTGGAAGAGTCAAAATCTGAAGCTTTGGACCACTTTGGCCAGCATTTAATTTCCGTTTCGATCTTGGCGATAGCATCACGAATATTGTTCTTCAGCTGATCCAGGGTTTTCGGACGATTGGTATACACCAAGGATTTGAGATATCCCAAAAAAAAAAAATTCACAGTGATAATTCTGACGAATGCCGAACGTCTTATCTCTTTAAAGGGTGATTTAGAGCTTGCCATATATATCATCCTGTGATTTCTTATGGGGATATCTCAAATCCTTGGTGTGTACCAAACGTCTGAAACCCCTAGAACAGCTGAAGAACAATATTCGTTATACTATCGCCAAGATTGACACGAAAATGCTGGCCAAAGTGGTCCAAAGTTTCAGATTTCGACTCTCCCAATGTTTTGCACAGAACGGTGGCCACCTTTAAGATTTTTTTAAAATGGAATGAAAAAAATAATTTAAATGTACTGCTATGAAAAAAAAATTTAGAATGATATCTGCAATACTTTTTGTTTTATCATTGTTTAAAATAAGAAAGTTCCCGCGCTGCATCCCTGTATTTATGTATGTGCACTCACATGCGGATTTGTTTGTGCATTGACTTAAAACATACATGGAGTGTACAGTAAGTACATCCCGTATTTTAAGGATGAAAATAATATTTTTTTTCTGTTTAATGGTGGGCGCCCCACTGGGTCCTTCCCCTGTGACTGCTAGTGTTTATATATGAAATATCCTTTTAGGGACCGCCCATTTGCTCCATGATTTAACTTCAAGTTTATCTAGTCGTGCCCCTTGCCCTTTTCCTTTTTTTATTTTTTCATTAAAAAATATATGCATAAAATTTTTTTACAGGAATGTTCTTCACGGATATTATATCTTATATTGTATTTTTACATTTTGTATATTCAACATTCTTTAATTATTGATGTTAAAGTAAATTGGGTGACTGAATGGCTTCGGGCCTTTAATAAAGAGCGATATAATTTTGCTCCTTTGAAGTTATATACTGACTAGTAGAATTTTTTATTAACCTCAAACCGACGCCATAGTGAAGGTCTAAATTCGGGCTACTAGGAAAAAAAACAAACAAAGGACGTAAAGCCGTAAGGTCCTGACTTATTACTGGCACCCCATACTAAGAGGCACTTGCTCATTATATATACAATTATCTGAATATAATAAATACATCTTGAGCAAGGGCGGATACAGGGGGGGGGTAAAGGGGTTAATTACCCCCCCCCCCCCCCCGAAATTAAAAAAATGTATTTTTAATGTAAAATTTTAAAAATTAATACTTAAAAATTTGATTTGTATTTATATTCTGGCAAACAAGTATAGAATGCGCCTTTAAATTACCGAAATTAAGAAAAAATTGTGTGTTGTGCGACTAGTCACACCAGATTACCCCCCCCCCTCCCCCCCCCCTCCCCCCGAGAAACACCTCTGGATCCGCCCTTGATCTTGAGTTAAATATTTGTACATATTTTATTGTTTTATTCTAGTTTATTTTGGCCTAGCCCAAATTTAGACCACATCTCAAAAATTTGTGATTTTGAATATTTTTTTAAGTGATAAAAAAAAATAAAATTAAAGGTATTTTAAAGCTTTTTTAAATAGTTTATCGAAAGAAAACCTTTGAATGTACAATTTTATCATGGTTAGAGTTAATAATATTCATTCTAACAAAAGTTATAACACAAAAAGTAAACAGTAGCCGAAATTTGGACCTTCTCCTCTACATCCCGTATTTTAAGAATGAAAATAATATTTTTTTTTTCTGTTTAATGGTGGGCGCCCCCTGGGTCCTTCCCCTGTGACTGCTAGTGTTTATATATGAAATATCCTTTTAACCGAATTTGCTCCATATTTAACTTCAAGTTTATCTAGTCGTGCCCCTTGCCCTTTTCCTTTTTTTTATTTTTTATTAAAAAATATATGCATAAAATTTTTTTTAAGGAATGTTCTTCACGGATATTATATCTTAATATTGTATTTTTACATTTTTATATTCAACATTCTTTAATTATTGATGTTAAAGTTAATAAAGAGAGAAAAAATTTTGCTCCTTTGAATTATATATTGAATAGTAAATTCAATATATAAATAAAAAAGAATCATTAAAATAAAAAAAATTATTCATTTTATTTTACATATAATAAATTAAAACATTTAAATAATGTGATGTCATGAGAAAAAAATAAACAAAGGTGAAATCTATTAATTATAATTTGAATATTATAATTAAACTAACCGCACCGCCTGTCTACGGCGAGCTCGGAAGGAGTCTCGCCCCTATTTTTTCAAGTATAGGAATCTCACATAGCTAACCGAGCCGGATGAAGTCCCTCTTTGAATTTGAATTATTCCAATCAAAAAAGCCCAATTCAGAAACTTGAAAATCCTCTCCGTACATTTCCTATGGGGAAAAACATAAATTCAACATTTAATAATTCAGCAAGGTGTGTGAATTTTGGAATAAATAAAATTTATTGGTTCTCTCGAGAAGTTTTTGGGTCATAGCACAGTGGTAAAGTTCGTGCCCCTTCTACTAAGGATCAGGAGCTCGCAACCCGTCTCATGCGGCAAAAAATTATTTCAATTGAATTGATTTGACAATTAATTGAAATAAATATGGGTGTGGTCAAATGGCCTTTGATGCTGAAAAAGACCTTAAATAAAAATTATTTAAAAATCTCTAGAAAGTCACCTCTGAACAAATAAAATTTCATTTCTAAATTACAAAGGCAAGTTATTCAAACAGAGCGTGACAGACAGAAAGATGGAAGGACATAAGCGAATTATATATAGTATTAAAGTAATAGAAATAGATAATTTGTACATATATTCACAGTACTCAAAGATCCCCAAAGACGAGACCTAACTTAATTTGTTTCCTTTACTGCAATTAGTATAAGATTTAAAATTTCTTTGAAATTGTTAAAGGGAATTTCGAGAAAATTGGGAAAAAACTAAAAAAGTAATATTAAGTCGGCTGGGCCGAGTGAGTGGTCCATTTTACTAGGGAGAAATACAAGATTCAGAATACACCATAAAATAAAACTATGCACCTAAAAAAAATAATTAATTAAAAAAAAATTTGCCCCTTTCTCTTCTCTCTCCCCCCCATCAGGGGAATGAGGGGATGATTCCTTTGCTCTCATTTAAAAGGAAGTTTTGGGGTAAAAAAAAAAAAAAATAAAAATATGAGTAAAAATTATAAATATATTTTTAACTCTTTGTGTTTTTTTTTTATAAAATTTTCATTCTCTCATCATTATATTATTTTTGTTGATTGGGTTAGTTTGTATAATTTTTTTTTAGTTATAGTATGATTTTGAAATATATTTTTTTCCTCTTTGTTTCTTTTATTAAATTACTTACTAAACAAAAGAAAGTAAGTTAAGAAAGAGCCTCGATTTATTATTTAATTAATTAAATAAAATATAAAAATCTTCTTTTTTTTTAATTTCATTGTTTTTTTGTTTTTTTTTTTATAAAAAAAAATATTTTAAAAAAGAAAAAGTTATATTTAATTAATTTTTTATTTTTATTTAATTATTATTTTTTTATAGTCCTTTAATCTTATAATAAACAACTAAATCATTATATAATCACCATATAATTGAATTTAAATAAATTAAATGTTTTCTATATTTAATAAAAAAAGTAAAAATTTTCCCTCTTCCCTTTTCGGCCCCCCTTGAAGAACTGTGGCAATGACTGACTAATCTAGATTTGATTTTGTTGTATAAATAAAAAATTTATTTTAATTTTTGCTTTTTTTAACTTCAAAGAGCCTTTTCCAACTCTTTCAAAAAAAGATATGTTTTACTGTATATAGGCTACTAGACTTTTGGGGAATTTGAAAATTTGTTGAAAAAAATAATCAAAATTCATTTTGAAAATGAGGGTATAGACGGATCAACCGATTTTGATAATTTTTTTTTTCTTTCTTTTTTGTCTATATACAATAATTCGCAACTTTTCCGCGCTATTACATCTTCGAAATAAAAAAAATAAAAAGAAAAAATAAAAATCTGGTGTGACTGTCGCACAGCACACAACTTTCTCTTACCTTCGGTAATCGAAAGTTGTGTACTGTGCTTGTCACACCAGATTTTTCGTGTCAACATATATTTAGTTTTCGACAGTACATTTGAATTTCAAAATGTCAAATTTATAAACATGGGAAAATATTTATATTTTATTATCATGGCAACCATTTCTTCTATCTTTCCTCTGAAGCACAAGAGTAAAGTGTGCTTCAAACAATTTTGAGGGCAAAACGAGAATATACATTTGAAAGAGCATCTAAAACATAATTGATTTTTGAATTTTAATCAAAATCGTTAGAGCGAATTTTGAGAAAATCGAAAAAAACTGAAAAAGTACATCAGTAAAGTACTAGTACTCTTTGGCCGATTTTGATTAAAAGCTTATTTTCACGCTCTCGGGGGGTGTTTAACTTAAATATAAAATTTCAGCCTCATAGCTCAATTCCTTCATGCTTAAAATTGAACACATACACACACACACACACACACACACACACACACACACACACACACACACACACACACACACACACACACACACACACCGACAGACCATGTCGCGAAAACCACTTTTTTGGATTCAGGGGACCTCAAAACGTGAAGATCCATCAAAATCTCGACATCGAATTTTTGACATGAATCCAATACTTTCTCTCTCTATATATTAACATATATATAGAGGTAAGAGAAGGTAAAAATGAGTTTTTTTCGGCCCACCCTAATATAGGCCTACATATACAGGTAAGAGAAAGTATAAAGATTGATTTAAAAATCTGGTGTGACTGGCGCACAGCACACAACCTCTTACCTTCGGTAATCGAAAGTTGTGTTCTGTGCTTGTCACACCAGATTTTGTGTCGACATATATTTAGTTCCCGACAGTGGAACATTTGAATTCAGATTTATAAGTATGGGAAAATATTTATATTTTGTTACCATGGCAACCATTTCTCCTATCTTCCCTATGAAATACAAGAGTAAAGTGGTCTTCAGAAGATTTCAATCGCAAAATGAGAATATACATTTTAAAGAACATCTAAAAAATAATTGATTTTTTGAATTTTAAAAAAAATCGTTGGAGCAAATTTTGAGAAAATCGAAAAAAACTGAAAAAGTACATCAGTAAAGTACTAGTACTCTTTGGCCGATTTTGATTAAAAGCTTATTTTCCGGTCCCAGGAGGGTGTTTAACTTAAATATATAAAATTTCAACCTCGTAGCTCAATTCCTTCATCCTTAAAATTGAACACACACCCACCCACCCACCCACCCACCCACCCACAGACAGACCATGTCGCGAAAACCACTTTTTGGATTCAGGGGGACCTCAAAACGTGAAGATCCATCAAAATCTCGACATCGAATTTTGACATGAATCCAATACTTTCTCTCTATATATATTACATATATACATAGGAGAGAAAGTAAAAATTGGTAAAATTTTTACTTTCCATTCCACCCCCTCCCTCCACCTTAAAAAATATTAATCAAAAATATGCACTTTAATATTTGAGTAGTTGGAAACAGAGTATCATGAAGGTTATGTCATCAATAAAATTTTTTTTTAATACCAAATACTTAACAAGAAGTATAAATATAGCCTTAATACATCAAGTGATTATATTTTATAAATAATTTTTTTGTTGGTAACAAAGAATATTTAGATATTAACATTTTAATAAATAGTATATTTAAAGAATAAGTAAGAAGAAAGCCGCCATCAGTGAAGCATGACTAAACATTGAAAGATCCTCGGATGGATGGAGAAACAAGCGTTTGGAAGAAAGCCAGTTATCAACAAATTTTCAATGGGATATTGTGACAAAAAGAATGTTTAATGATCCCAGAAGCCAAAAAGTATTATAAACAAAAATAAAAATGTAACAATTATTAAGCTTGATTTTATAATAATATATAATAAGTTTAGCGATTTATTTGGAAATATCATATAATTATATTAAGCTAATATGGTATGGATGGCAACCGGGGGACGTTCCACACGCTGGTTCCTCGGAGCCACCAACCGAGATCCCACTTTGCTTGGCATTACTTCGCTGTAGTGAATAATTAGAGTTTGAGGACGTAATCAAGATTATTATTTAGCTTATTGCGATTAATCGGTTAAAGTGACACCTGATAGAAACAAATATAAGACAAATGTTTTTTTTTTTTATAGTTTCGGTTCCAAGCAGGAAAAATTGCAAGGAAAAAGTCAAATAAAATTTTGATAAAATATGTAAATAAAAGAGAGTTAAGAATAAAATGGAGATGTGGCAAATACTAGACCAAGGGAATGGGACCAAGAGGAAAATCAAATCGAAACAATACTTGTGGGTTCATACTGTATTATTTTGCAAATATTACAGGGTTCATTTATTTAATGTAGACAAATCCCCAGCAGGCATTGGATTGGAATATTGGATCTCTCCACAATAGCCTCCAGGTAACTCTACGAGGAGAGGGAGTTGCTGTGACATCCCGGACGTAAAGAAGATTCCTTCTCAGTGATGCATTCTTCGAAAGGCGTAGGCTACACACCGGTGCTGAGGGAGTCCCTCCATTAATTAGGACATCCTCCCTAGCATAGAAGAGGTTGGAAAAAAGGAATCGGGTGGAACCA
The DNA here is from genome assembly GCA_023213315.1 of Euborellia annulipes. Classification (NCBI taxonomy): domain Eukaryota; kingdom Metazoa; phylum Arthropoda; class Insecta; order Dermaptera; family Anisolabididae; genus Euborellia; species Euborellia annulipes. The sequence goes on from JAKCPI010026958.1 coordinate 11,166, forward strand.
GAAGCAAGGACTAGTTCACTAGCTAGGAACAAACGCAGGAGGAGGAGTTAGAGATGGGAAATGATGTAACCTCACGGGGTGTGACAGTAAATGGCTACGGCCAGAGGCCAGTTGAATTTGAGGTGTGTGTCTTCGTGCATGAAAGCTCCTCGGGCAAATAAACAGGGATCCCGATAGGAATTTCAAATAATAATAATTACAGGACTTCTCTTTCAGATCGCACTGTACATAAGTACAAACAACGCTAGATACTGGGGAGTGTCAAAATACGTAATTACTCAAAAAGTGAACAAATTATAAATTAAAAAAATGTTTTTATTTAAAAATGTAACATAAAGGGACGACATATTAACATATAAATAAATTGCAAAATGGTCAAATCCTAGTATATATCAATTGAGAAAAACTTTCTCTATTAAACATCTCGTACAGTTCATAATAATTAGTATTGCATTAGCATATCTACATTTTTATAGAAATAGATTAGAAAACAGGTGTAACGCTATCTGTGATAAACAACAAACGCTAGTCAAGAGTCAACTTTACTTTTATTGCTTGGTAAATTTGTATGGGAACCTTTCTCTACGTTTAAATGAAGTGTTTTATTTTCCTCTAATGAAGGGATAGGCAACCAGCGGTTCGGTAATTCATTTTGTGAGGCCCACGAAACATTTTCGAATAGTTCTTCTTAAGTGGTGTTGCTGAAGTTGGTATTTATGAAAGAAAATCGCTAAATTTTCAGGAAATTTTTTTATTAGTTTTGAAGGTAATATTCCCAAATATTTCGGAGACCTATCGGCACTCCTTCAGTGGATTTCACCTCCTTCACCACGAATGCCCCTTACATTTAAAACGCTTGGAAGCGACTATCTTATAAGTTCAGCAATTATTAATTATTTTTGAGAGAATAATTAATAAATGCTGAACTTATAAGATGGTCGCTTCCAAGCCCTTTAAATGTAGGGGGCATACGTGGTGAAGGAGGTGAAATCCCACTGAAGAAGGAATGCCGATAGGTCTCCGAAATATTTGGAAATATTACCTTCAAAACTAATAAAAAATTTGCTGAAAAATTTAGCGTTTTTCTTTTCATAAATTTTCGAATAATTTTTAAAATAAGGGACCAAGATTATAATAAATTTTGTGAGCAAGAATTTGAATTATTAAATATATCGACGTGCTAATTAGTAAAGTGCCTAACTCCATTTTTGTTTATTCTTCAGGTGAGCCAAAAAACATTTCATTGTCATTGTTAGAGCCAATGTTAAACACATTTCGTGCTGCAACTTTTCGAACTGAAAAATTTGAATTACGCTCTTACCCAGTTCAGGGCATAACAAGAAAGATATTTTTCAACAGAAAATACAAAGCCCCCGGGTGTGGCGTAGTAGGTAGCGTGCCTACCTCCTATACCAAACGTCGCGGGTTCGGACCCAGGCAGTCCGATGATTTTATTTAAGCCATTTGGATACCAGATGGCTTAAATGGAAATGCCTGAACCCCAAATATATATATTAATTACAACTGTTATCGTAAAAGTCTTAAATGGCCTGAGTTGCCGAAAAGACTGTGTGAATGTGTGTGTGAGTGTGAGTGAGAATGAGAAAAAAAGTGTGAATGTTTAAAAAAAAAAAAAAAACAGAAAATACAAAAAAAATGATTTTCGAAAAAAAGTGGAGTTAAATACTTTTCTACTGAAAACGTCGATATAGTAATTTATTATAATTAAAAAGGTGGTGTTGAAGATTAAAGATTCTTTTTTAGGAATTATAAATTATTCAGATGGTAAAAATTGTATCCAAATATTTCGAAAACTTTTATCAGTGACCCTCCACTTTGAGTATAAGTGTAGTGAGGAGGTGGAGGTGGGCTTTTAAATTATCCGAAAATTTTAACCATCTGAATTAACCCTTATTCCTAAAAAAAGAAGCTTTATTTATCATTAATTATTATAATTTAACTTTTCTTTATTTTCTGAGACCAATAATTTTTATAGGCCTATTTGTAATTGTTGGTACAATATTTGAAATTTTTTACAATTAACAATTAACAATTACAATTTTCAAAATTCTTCACACTCTGCAAATTGAAAGTATGAACTTATACTCTCGTTTGGTAATATTTTCCTTTTGTTTGATTATTGCTTTAATATTGTAATTTTATTGTTTTTCATTTTGTTTTTAATATTGTAATGTTATTGTTTTTTTAATTTTTTTCATATTGTATTGTTATTGTTTCGAAATTTTTGATTTTAATGTTTTTTATAATGGTACTTTTTGTTTGGCCTAAGCAGCCTACCTTTAATAAAGAAAAAAAA
>JAKCPI010026959.1:0-21648 GCA_023213315.1 Euborellia annulipes
GCAGGGCCGGAACTACGAGATTTTTTTAGGATGGGCAAAATTTAATTTGCTGTCCCCTCCTTAAAAATTTTCTATGCAAAATTCATATCATTTTACCTTTTTTTTAGTAAATCCTTCTTTTAATTGGTGCCCCCGATATATCTGCCGCCCGGGGGCACACGCACCCACTGCCCCCTCAGATCCGGCCCTGACCATTTGATTAATTATTATATTAATATTATTATTAATGCCAATATGACTAATGGAGGATTAAAATATTGACAATGGCTTGGCCCTGAGGATGGTTCTATGTGATCGAAACGTCGGCCCTGGCACATTAAGAAATAATAAAAATTGAAAAAACTTCGCTCATTGGAGAAATCCAGAAACCTTTAATCAACTTAAATTGTATTGGATTCCAATCAATTTGAAATAATAGGGACGGGATCTACCGTAAATGGCCTCCATTGCCAAAAAAGGCCTTAAATTAAATTAAAAAAAAAATATCCTGACACAAAAAATCTGGCGTGACAAGCACAGAACTGGTTTTAACCACCCTGGTTTTTACCGACCCACCCTGCCCCTCATCCTGGGAAAAGATCTTGAATTCATGATTCGATTAACAAAACTCTCAAATATTTCCACATGTCTTTGGGAAATGTTTATTGGTTTCCTTTTGACAATTGCAAATTGAATATTTTTCAATTAAGGAAGATTTTTTTTTTTCACTCGGTGTGCGTTCATAAATAGTTTAACTCCTCCACGTTGCGAGGATTGCGTGAATGGTGGGCCTCAAACTCATAAATGAATTCATTCAAAACCAAATATTTTCTAAAGAATAATAATTTTATAAAGAAAAAGAAAAAAAAAACAAATCGAAAATAGAATTGTTAAATATTAAAAAGTTAATAATAATAAATGATTGATTATATTGAAATGTAAAATAGAATATTCTTTCTTTTTTTCTTTTATCAACGATCATGTACTTAATTTAAATTTTTATTTAAAAAAAAGAAAGACATATTGCGTTATGAGATTAAATTTGTTTTTTTATAAGTATGATTTGTTTTCTCTCGATTATCCATTGAGATACAAGAAGGCTTTAAAATTAAAAAAAGGCGTTGTGACGTCAAAAAGAAAGTCTCAAGTTTGTTGAATAATTTAATTAATAATGGACCAAAGCTGCCAGGTTGCATTTGCCTTTTGTTTATTAATAACTGGCTCTTGACAGGCTTTAGACTATCCACTTTCAATTGGATCCTTTTGCTGAAATTATGGATTAAGGGTGATGTAGTGGCGCATTCACGGAGGGACAAAGGACTTCTCTATGATTTAAAAATATTATATTATCGTATTAAAACTTTTCTATTAAATGGGACAACCTAAATGGAGATAGGGAAGTTTTTAATCTTCGCACAAATAGCGTGAATTTTTCAGTATTTTTTATTTATATTTTTATTCCAAGTTTAGAGGGGGGGGCAGCTGCCCCCTTGCCCCCCTCTAGATACGCCCATGTGCATTTGTATGATTGAACAAAATGTCGATTTTCGGCTTAACCCTCAAAAATTTGATTTTCTTTTTTTACTTCCAAAAGCATCTTCTTTTTCTGTCTTAGTGACTAAAATATGATTCTGAAAATCGAATACATTTGTAGGAAAAACATGGATCCAATGGATAAATCGAGAATTTCTTTTTCTTGCCAACCGGAATGTTTTTTTTTTTTTTGCTTTAATAAAAAAATAAAATATTTAATTTACCGCAGAATGTATTTTTAAAAGTTTGTGCCTAATTTTTTTTTTTTTTTTTTCTAATTGATTTTTTAATATTATTTGAAAGCCTTATTTTTTAAAGGTTTCGACAATAAATAAATAAAAAAAAAAAAAACTATGTCAATTTATCATTTCACTTTATTGAAAGCAACCTTTTATTTTTTTTATTTTAAAGAGATTTCATAATCGAAAATAATTCCGGAATAGCCTATAAGGCAGCGTTATCTCTTGAAAAGTTTCCTTAAATTGCCCCTTTTTTTGCTGCAATATCCCGAAAAAGAGGTTTTTCAACGCGCCGGATTAGCCGGTATGCCGGAGTATCGAAGTTGGGATTAGTATGACACTACTGTATTTACAAAACAAATTTTATTTTTTAATTTTAATAAAAAAATCATGTTAGGCTATTTGTTTGTATATTTCATACACAAAAAAATTTTTTTGTCTTTTTACAATTTTTTTTTGCAATCCGGCAAATTTTCCTACGTCCCCGAGCCGGGTCGTGACTTTGGGAAACGCTGCTATAAGGTGAATAGGCCCTCTTAACTTGATTAAACTTTGAGGGGGACAAACGAGTTGACTCAGCTCAAATAATATAAATCTTAAATATAAAAATAAATTTATAATTAAGTGGTGAGGATATCCAGGCAGCCAAAAAACAATAAAGAAAATTATATTTATCTTTATTTCATGTTTGTCGACGTTTCGGCCGATATTATGGCCTTCATCAGAACAAATGCCGTTTGCCTCGAGCTCAGAGAGGCTCTTGGCAACTCCTGACAATGTGTTTGAGTGAACATTCGTCGGATGTCATGTCTTCTGGTTCAATAGTCACGAATGTTCACTCAAACACATTGTCAGGAGTTGCCAAGAGCCTCTCTGAGCTCGAGGCAAACAGCATTTGTCCTGATGAAGCCCGGAATATCGGCCGAAACGTCGATAAACATATGAAATAAAGATAAATATAATTTTCTATATTGTTTTTTTGGCTGCCTGAATATCCTCACTACTCAATATATATTCAGCCACTCCTCCTGAATTTTATTCATTACTCAAATTTATAATTAAATTTTTTTCATATATTATTATGAGGAAGAATTCTTTGGTGGAAGAATTTATCTCTTTTTTATTCTTCTTCCGAGACACGTTGCGATCTCTCTATAGAGTGGCTTTCATGGGAAGGATGATACTAAAGTGAGTTCCCGATTCCTTCCTCTTGCTTTATTCCTTCGGATAATCGCCTCCTCAATTAAATTATTCTATTGACGATTGCTTCTAGAGCTTTGTGCCTCCAATCCAAGTTTAGCGCTTCTTGTTAATATCTAATCATCTCCCTGGTATAAACAATCTAATAATGGCGTCTTGAGGCAGATCGAACTTTTCTGTCTCTGGCACAATTTAAATTTTTTCTCTTATTTGAATTTCTCCCTTCGTGTCTGAAGAAGGAATAAGAAGAAAAAGCAAAAAAGGAAAGCATAGTGCAAATGGATAGAAGACAATTCGGAATCATTATTAATAAAATCATCGGATTAAAAAAAAAAAACAAATATTTATTTAAGAATAAAAGATTTTTTATTTATAAATAAGGGATGGAAATATTTTAAAATTAACATCCTATAATAAAAAATAAATAGCTATAGAAGGAACATAATAAAGAAAAAATAATAATATATGGATTTTTCAAATCCAGCCTAATCTCTTATTTTTTTTTCATTTTTAATTTATTTATATTTTATATAAAGAAATTTGAGTGCCAATAAAAATACATAATATTTGCCTTTATAACGTATATTAAGTAGGCTAAGGCCTGGGCTCCACACCCTGGACCTCTATATTTGGTTCTTTTATGTGTATAATAAGAGGATTGAAATGAAATAACAGTTGATTTTGTGGCTGGCAAATGCTGAAACTCGGAACGGAATAGAAGTTAATATATCAGCAACAGGGTGTTATAAAATATTTTGTAACTTGTGCCGAAAAGCCTTGACCACAGAGAATAGAGAAAATCACGCAATCGTCGAAAACTGCACTCGAAATCGCATCTGCTTTCTTCGAAATCCCCGCCCAAAAGGGCATCTTTCAATTTCAATTAACTATGAGATTAGTTAAATAATTCTCGAGAAGATATTAATATAACTTGACTAATCATAGTATGTTTATTTGTTGGTGGGGAAAAAAAAACCCGTCAACTAACAGGCGGGCTGATTTGCATTCTCTTTTCAATTGGTCTTTCGCCCTTGACCTGTGGCTCAGGGCTAGAGCAATAGCTTCTGGTGCCAAAGGTCAAGGGTTCGCAGCCTGTCTCATAATTGGATTGGCTACCAATCCAAAGGTCTAAGTGGCCTTCGACGCCGAAAAAGACCTTAAATCGAATTAAAATAAAGAATACGTCATGAAAATTGAAATAAAAATTTACCCCTTTGTTGTTTTTGATCATTAAATAACATGTTAAAAGACAATTGCCGAAAAACAAATTATACTTATTATTATTATGGGAGTTTTTAATTATATACCACATTTTATATTAATTATTTATTAAAAATATAAATACTCAACGTTTCACTCATGATACAAGAAAACAAGGTATGTCCACTTCGGAGCGAAAACTCGTCCTACTCTGCGCATGACGTCACGTGGCGGGCAGATAAGTAAGTTTGCTATGCGGAGTAGAGGGTAAATCACAGTTTTGTTTTGCTTATATTAACAGATTTTATGAAAATAAAAACAAAACAAATATGATCACTTTTAAATATGTTTATTTTATTAAAAGTGAATTTTATTTTGTAAAAAATAAGTGGGTACAAGCTATTATTTTATAACTATGATACAGTCTAAAAATAAATGAACCCAAAATTATTCATAGTATAGGTATCATTTAATGTATATATGTGATATTTAATGTTAAATATAAAATTAAAATTACTTAATATTAAAAATGTATTATAGAAATTTTTTTATTTTCTTTGTACTTGATTTATGACAAAGATTTTTTGCAAAAGTTCCCGATTAATTTTTCGTATTCTAATATACCTCCGTACTTTTATATAATATTTTAAAATTTCTATAGAGATATATATCTTCATTATGCTTAGTTTTGCTATGAATTTAATTAGCTAAATCCGTTATTATATCAATATATTATTGTTTTTATTGAAATTATCTCCATGAAACTTTAGAAACAAATCATCTGCAACTGTAATAATTGAATATAAATTTTCAATTGGATAACTTAAATGTCCTTTATAGGAACCGGCCGAAATTCGGTTTCGGCCAAAAAATTAGCCGAAACTTTCGGCCGGCCGAAACCTGAGTCTGAAAAGATGGGATGAGAATCGCACGCAAAAAAAATATATATAATAAATAAATAAATAAAAAAGGACAAATGATTTGCACTTGAGGAAAAAATTTTCCCGCAAGGCGGAAAACTTAAGAGTCCGCAAAAAGGAGAAAGGTTCCGCGGGCCCCCCTCAGAAAAAATTTCTATATACGCCCCTGATAGTAAATACAAGTTTCGGTTTCGGTTACGGTTTCGGCCGAAACTAAGATTGAGGTAGAAATTCGGTTTCGGTTTCGGCTGAAAATCTTGTTTCGGTCGGACCCTAGTCCTTTAGATATAAATAATATCCAGTTTAAAGTTTCATTTATTTTATCAAATTTCTTTAAATTATTGCCAAGAAATGAATATTTTTATCTAAATCGATATACTATATATCCAGCTAAATTCTCACTGTATTTAAATATGGTAATAAAATTATTGTTAAAATAATAATTTTTGATTATTTTTTTGGAAAGAAAAACACTTACTATTTTTAACATTAATCTTATCATCCCTGCCGCAGGCATTTGTCCATAATTTACATAAAGTTTCATCCTTTGGAAATCTATGATATTCCTGATGTTTTTTACTAAAATTACTACACCCATAACCTGCAGAGTACGGCATTTTGACTTCACAGTTCAACAATGCATTTAGTAGTATGTAAATATCTGTGGTAGTATCTGTATGCCACGTGCCACGTTTCACAGTGAGCTAGAGATAGGGAGAAGTGTATTTGTATCATAGTCTGCCTGCCATGTCTGCCTGCCACGTGACGTCACAGTGAGCTAGAGTGAGAGGGAAGATGTGCGCGTGGCTATACCTTGTTTTCTTGTATCATGCGTTTCACTTGCTTTGATGATTGTGTCCAACTTCACAGCAATGCCTGCAGATGGCGGTGACGTCGTTGTATATAAAATACACGTAACGGTCACTTAAAGGTTAGTTCGGAGGAAGTGTACAGTACTTGAAAACGACTGCGGTCGAAATATTCTACAGTATCTATATTTTTAATATATAATTAATAACACAGTGTGGTCTATAATTAAAAACTCCCATAATAATAATAAAAATACAAAGCACAAAAGTTTTAATAAACACATTCATGATAAATTCTTTATTCTTTATATATAAATTAATGGTTTAACTCCTCCATTCTATAATAAAAGTAAGCTGACATTCTCCATTGATAGAGTAAAGAAGGGAAGAAATTTGCTCACATGCTCTTTTCTTTTATTCTCTCAATTTAACTGCTTGCAAGGGACAATTATTTATAATCCATTACAGAAAATAAGTTTTCATATTTAAGTCTGTTTTGTTGTTTACTTGAAATTTAAAAAAAATGAAAAATGTGTGTTTTCGAGTATCATATTATGTGGGTCATAAACAGAAAAGGCATTCCTATGAACGTCATTTTAAAATTGGACAAAACCCTCTAATTATCAGCTCATTAATGAAGAGCGCACCGATGATGCGACTCAATTAAATGTGTTCTTAAAACCCCAAAAGAGCTCTTTAATATTTCGGTTATAAAAGTCATAGAAAGAGAGACCAGAAACTCTTTTTTCTTCTAGAGAGCAATATTAAGATAAAATTTATTGGCACAGATAAAAATTGAATTTTTAACTTTATCTTTCATTAGACGAAGAATTGGAGGAAGATGCAGAGGATGAAGCTGCCGACGTCACTGTCATGGTCATCGTTGTTGTTGTCGTGCTCGTTGCATTTGTCGTTGACGTCGTTGGCTTATGTGTCTCCGTATTAGGTACACTTGCCACACTCGTCGAAGCGGCGGATGTTAATTGCGTTGTTGGATGTTGATGTTCACCAAGAGGATGTAGAATATGCCCGGGATGATGCGACGAGGATGAGGAGGAGGATGAAACCGGAATTGGATGGGTGATGATAGTTGCAGTCGTCATCGCTTGTTGTTGTTGTTGTTGTTGTTGTGATTGGTTAAGAAAGGCGACATTGGAAGCTTTAATCCTGGTGGCAGCAGCCACAGCAGCTGGACATGGCGAGATGCAGGGCGTCGAGCAGTGGCTGTTGCTCAGGTCACATTGATCAAGAAGACGTAGCAATTCGTTCGCTGTCGGCCCGCCTGACATTTGCGTCGCTATACATATTCACAATCCACAACCGAGCATTTTATTAATATCACACAATCACATACCATTTTATATTCAAGTTCTCTCAAAGCAATGTCGGGTGATGGAACATTTAAAAAAATAATCGAAAGCTCCCTCTCAAAACATACCTGGCTCTCCTTTGGATGCGAGATCAAGTGCTGTAGTTAGATCCCACATCTGAATGGCTCCGTTGCTATGTCCCGTGAAGATGAATCGTCGAGGGCGGGATCCCATTCGACTACTTCCCTCGCACTCATGGACACAAAACGAACTGATGGTTGTGCTGTCCACCGCTCGAATTACACACACCCTGGGAACAGGTTTACGATTTAATATATATATATATGCAATTTAGAACAATTTAAGAAAGCTCTTATATACCGGGTGGGCCAAAAGTGATTGCTTTCGGTTTCGAAAAAAAAAAAAAACAAACAAACGTAAAAATGCTGTGTATTTGGATAGGCTCGATAACTCGAAATGATTTGAGGGAGAGAGAACGTTCTTAATTCGAATTAGGCCACTTACCCTCTTTATAATTCTATTTTTTTCTAGCAATGTTTATTCTAGGGCCCGACCGAAACAAGATTTTTTCCCGAAACCGAAACCGGTCGGTTGCTAGTTTATTCTTCAATTTCCGTGTAATGTTTACCTCCTTCCAGTCCAGCTCAACTTCCCAATTCTCTATCGTCATTCACTCTCTGTCCATAGTATGATAATAATAAAATTTGAGGTATTATCATGATTATATATATTTTCAGACATTAACCTGGCCCTGAGGATGGTCCCATATGTGACCGAAACGTCGGCGCTGGTTTACTAATAAATTGAAATATAACTAGCTGCTTGCTCATTCATTCTTCCTATTTGATTATCAACCCTCAGCGATATTCCTCCTTCAAATTCTCTATAGTTTGTACGATGAGTGCAAGCCAGAAGTTTTTTAGGCAAAAAATTATCGAAAAAATGCCACAGGCCATTTGCTTTTAATAAAAACCCAAAGTAAAATCCGTATTAATTCAATATTATATATTGTCTAAATTATAAAAAAATTGGGAACAAAGAAAAAAAATCGTTCGAAATCAGAAAATGGATGTCGCCACGTTAAAAGACCAGCGGCTGTGCAGACGTCACAGCCAACATCAAATTGTTTTTAGTGTTGATACGAAACTTAACAAGCAGAATTATGCAGACAGGCTTCTTCTATGATCTAGTGACTGTAGGGGCTTACATTGGCACTGAAGATGGTTACCGAAACGTCTGGCCTGATTAAAGTCTAAAAGGTGTTCGACTAAAGGTAGCATTCCGATCTCGGCAGTAGCTGCCGGCAGTCGGACCGCTTCCGGAGGGCTCAACAGTGCTGCTGGAATCGGGCAGCGACTGCCCAGCAGGCTGCTCGGTCGCTCAAGTCAGAAACTAATTCATAGAAATCCATTTGAGGGTGCGACGCGGCCACGGTCGCGACTGCCGAGATCGGAATGCTACCTTAAAAGGTGCTTTCAAATCTCAAATTCTACTTTCTATTAATTACCGTTTTCCATTCGAGGCAAGCCGAACGAAAAGATGATCTGTTTCCGGCACGACTTTCTGGACAAATACTTGTTCATCATCTTGTTCGCCGAAGGGTCCTAAAAGAGAAAATCCAATAGAGAAGAGAAATCGTTAAAATAAATGAAATGAACAACTCTGCAAGTTTACTGACCACAATCGTTCCCAGCTGCATAGCTAACATAAGGTTCAACTTCATCTAGAGCCACGATTTTGAATGATGCAACTGGAGTAGAGCCTGGTTGAGTGGAGATCATCCCTCGAAAACGAGTCACACTCCAAGTGCGGACATGGTTGTATTCACTGCATACGGAGACGAGGAACTTCTCAGAGAGCTTTACCTGAAATCAACGAGGCTTGTTGCTTTAACATTCAAATTATTCTGGCTACCAAACAAATAGTCTTCCGGTCTCGGCACTCTCACTAATCAAGCCTTCCTCAATTTTGTTATCAATTATTAAATACATATATTGAAGGGCTCGACTGCAGATGCAGTGCTAGCCACAATTATGACAAACCTATCTTTTCAGCTCCATCAATTGGGCAAAGGTGTCTGTACTATTTGTTTCTCAGCCTTATATTGCCATTAGCGTGCCAAAAAAAACTTCCTTTTGGTCTATATGTTATCTACAAAGTTTAAAATTGAAATATCTTAGAACTATATACAGAATCCGGCAAAAAAACCTCCCCGGTTTGAGCAAGCCACCGCGTGAGTTGTAGAGGGGGTATTGTTCCGTAGCGGCGTACGTGCCATTTTCAGTGTTCGCCACGGCATTATTTATGGCCATGGCTTGGCTCGGTGAGCATCGGGCGTTTGTTGTGGAGGAGATTATTAAAAATGGCGGTTCGGTGATTTCTACTCAACGAGCGTTTCGGATTCGATTTGAACTTGGCCGACGTGATAGTGTTCCTGATGCGAAAACGATTAGACTGTGGGTGTCAAACTTTAGACAAACAGGGTCAGCACTAAAAAAGAAAACCAACTGGCCGACCTCGTACTGCAATAACACCGGAGAATGTGGCGCGAGTGAGAACATCCATCCAACAGTCTCCAAAGCGTTCAGCTGCCCTGGGATTGTCAGAAAGGAGTATAAGGAGAATTCTGCATAAAGAACTTCATCTGCATCCCTACAAAATAATAGTTGCCCAAAAGTTGTCTGAAGAAGATTATGAAACTCGCAGGGCTGCATGTGATGGCATTTTGCAAAACATTCCCCCAGATGCTGTCTTCATTTCTTCTGATGAAGCCCACTTCCACTTGTGTGGAACTGTTAACTGTGATGTAAAATGGCATCATATAGGCTATTCACAAATATAAGTAATTGTTCTGTATGTTTCTTATTCTTTTTGCAAATGCCTATTGAAATCAGGGAGGTTTTTTTGCCGGACCCTGTATTTGTAGGTTAGCACTATCCGCGCCATCATATGAGTAAAGCACCTTGTGATTGGGGTGAGATTTTCAATAATAAAATTTAAAAATAGACAAATTAAAAGGAAATTTTTATTAATATTTAAATTAGTAAATTTTCACAAATGTAAATATTATTAGCAATGTGATCATCTTGTAGAGTAGAGAAAATGGAAAACGGGTCAGTCAGGAAAAATAAAATTTAATATAAAAAAAAGTAAAAAAAAAAGGCTCTAGGGAAAGAGGAATTTTTAGTTATTTATCTTCACTAAAATAAAATTGTTAAGTTATAAACTTAGTTTTTGCAAATACAAGTGTAAAATTTAAATATTTTATATTATTGGTGCTGGGTAGGCAGCCAGGATTAGAAATAAAACACAAATTTTATTTCATTCTGCTCGTCGACGTTTCGGGTGCTAATCGCTCCCTTCCTCAGGACTGAGCAGGTGTCAATTCTATATAGAATTACATATTGTAATCAAAATGTTTAAAATATCACAACAAATGACATCGTATTGTTATAATTGACACCTGCTCAGTCCTGAGGAAGGGAGCGATTAGCACCCGAAACGTCGACGAGCAGAATGAAATAAAATTTGTGTTTTATTTCTAATCCTGGCTGCCTACCCAGCACCAATAATATAATATTGAATTATACAAATTTTATTTAACTTCACTCATCGGACTCGCTGTGATTCGACTGGCCTCAAAATAGCAGGCCAAAATAAAAAGTTTATTTACCTTAGTCACTGGACTCTGATGGACAGTGAACGTTTGAAAAAGTTGTGGTCCATGGCCGACAGTCTCTGGATGCTGCACAATGACTCTAACTGTGCCCGATGAGGTGCCGTAAGCAATCTCAATCCAATTACCACATATACCTAAAGAAAAAAAAAATAATTTAATTATACACCCAAGTTATTTAATCAATTGAATTGAATTGAATTCTTACTTGTTTTGGGAGTGAGATACACCGAGATGGCTGTGATCGGGTCGTTGGCAGGATCGCGATACAATTCAGTCACAAGCAAATCATTATCTTTCATTCGGAGAGGAAATTTTTGCATGTCTGAAAATAAAAGCAGGGAATTTATTTTTATTTTATTTTATTTTGAACTTCCTATCAGGATCCCCGTTTATTTACCCGGTGTACGAAGACACACACCTCAAACCCAACCGGCCTCTGGTCGTAGCCATCTACCGGCACCCCGTGAAGTTACGTCATTACCTATCTCTAATAGGAACCGACCGAATATTCGGTTTCGGTTACGGTTTCGGCCAAAATCATGGTTTCGGCCGTAGTTTCGGTTTCGGCCAAAAAGTAGCCGAAACCTGAGACTGAAAAGATGGGATGAGACTCGCATGCAAAAAAAAAAAAAGGTCAAATGATTTTCACGGGAGGGAAAAAAAAATTTCAAAAAAAAAAAGGTAAAATGAAAAAAAATTTTTATAGGAAATACAAGTTTCGGTTTCGGTTACGGTTTCGGCCGAAACTAAGGTTGAGGCCGAATATTCGGTTTCGGCTGAAAATCTTGTTTCGGTCGGACCCTAATCTCTAACTCCTCCACATGCTCTTCGTCTCTAGCTAGTGAACTAATCCTTATTTCTGGTTCCTTTATCCAACCTCTTCTATGCTATGGAGGATGTCCTAGTTTGAGGAGGGACTCCCTCAGCACCGGGTGTACCTGCTCCTTTCGAAGAATGCATCACTGAGAGGGCTCTTTACGTCCCTTCCACAGGACGGGATGTCACAGCAACTCCCTCTCCTCGTAGAGTTTCCTGGGGGCTATTGTGGTAAGATCCAATATTCCAATCCAGTGCCTGCTTGAGGATTTGTTTACATTAAATAAATATTTTTATTTAATGAAAAATCCCGCACGCCAAGGATTTGAACAGGGATCTTCTTTGTAGAAGCTGACACTCTAGCCCACTACACAAGCGAGCCCCTTTTAAAAGCAGGGAAGAAATGCCTTTTGTTAATGCCTTAATGATATTCTATGGATTATATAGATACTAAAGAAATTTAAAAATTTCAGACTTTAATCTAGATAGAGAGCTTTTATGAACACCATGTACCAACTTTTAGCTTAATAAATTCATGATCAAAAAAATTATTTTCTCTTATTTTTTCAATTTTGATTATGATACTTTTTGTCTATCATTTTTACATTTCTTATAAGACCTAAAATGACTCAGAATTTTACTTTCTCTTGCCTACATATGAATATATAGTATTGGATTCATGTCAAAAATTCGATGTCGAGGTTTTAACGGATATACACGTTTTGAGGTCCCCTGAAACTTTCAGACCAAATTAATAATAGGATTATTTCAAGAAAAAATCTAGAAAATTCTCTTGCTGAACAAGTAAAAAAATGTGGTGTGACTTAACGCACAGCACACAACTTTTGAATAAGAAGCCATTCTCTTTATAAATGAATCCAACAAGGTTTTACGGTGTGTTACATGTGGTTATTGAAAGAGAAATGAGTTTAAGATGTTTATATTCCCTTTATTCTAATGGCCGAGTTAGGAGATTGCACTAGTTAAATGATTAGATTCATCTAATACTCTTTCCGCTTCTCTACTAAACGAGTCTAATGATTTAACTAATTCAATTAATGAAAGTATTAAATAAAACCAAAAATGATTTTATTAAATGAAGGAAACAGGATGTAAGGAACTTTGTGAAGGTGAGTGTATATATATATAAATTAAAACGTTTTTCTATCATATTATTTTCAGAGTATTGGTCAACAATGTACATCAATTTCAATCCTCAACGGATCATCATCAGGACCTGAAAAGTGAATGAATCACAATAATTTATTATCTATACTACTTTTCAGGTCCTGATGATGATCCGTTGAGGATTGAAACTTGATGTACATTGGTTGAAATACTGAAAATAAAATATGATAGATTAAAAGAGCGTTTTTAATTTATATATATATATACACTCACTTAGCAAGAGTTGTTAATCCTGTTTTTATTTAATGTAAAATAATGTCTACATAGCAAGAATCTTAGATGACAAAAATGATTTACCAATATAGGAGATGGATCCATTATTGCAACCAAGAAGGAGAAAAGAGCCTGCCGTGTCGAAAGAAGCAATAGGAACGACATCCTGAATCTGCCAGTGCTGCGTCATGGCGTGCCAGACGCCGATTTTGCCAATCGGCGAGAGAGCTACCAGTTGACTGCCGATAAAGAATAAATACTCGACACGTACATTTAGATTAAAGGTACCTATAAAGGAGAAATAGAAAAATATTAATACACATAAACATTGAATTAAAAAAAAAAAAAAAAAAAAGAATGCGAGAGAAATACCGATGTCAGTTCGAGTGCCGTCTTCGCTCACGCCCCAGAGTCGGATTTGGCTGGCATAGGAGATGGCGACCATCTTGGAAGAGGTCTCCCCAGCAGCAGCAGCTCCTCCCCCGGCGCCTCCTCCGGCGCCGCTGCCCTGCCCGATCTTGGCGTTTACAGCCAGCCGTTCGATGCAATTCTCGATATAGGGACTCGTGAACGCGTGTTGCCACCCACTCGAGTCTTTTAGTCTAATCAAAAATATTTATCATTTCGATACAAGATTGAAAATTAATCCTCATTTTAAGAAATAAAGAGGGCAGTGGTCAAGTACAGCCAAAGTTAAATCTCACTTATTAATGCTAATTTGAATCCGGAACCGAAAATCTAATAAATCGTTATTAGCCCGGCTCCACTCCCCTACGCCGACGCCCCTTAAAAACCTGGGACCGCCACTCCCCTGGGTTAAAAAGAGAGTATCATGCCTTGGTGAGCGAAACGTCAGCCCTCACTTGATTCAGTAGAATTTTTAATACCTTTTTCATTTGTTTTTCATCGATTTTGTTTTGGGTGTCACTGAATGCAAATATAATGTTTATAGCTGTAATAGTTAGTTGATAAGTAACAACACCGTCCATTGAATATTTATTTATATGCCTTTATCGACAGCCTAAAAACTCTGATGATGGTTTTAATCAAGACCGAAACGTCAGCTTGGTGGACCTTAATAAATGAAATATACAAAAGTTTTGGGTTTAGGCTTTCAGAGTTGATCTGTCACAGATGTAACAACTTTTATATTCTTAGCTGAATTGTACCTGAAGAAGGCCACAGAATGAGTGGCCGAAACGTTGTAATTTTTACAAATAAACCGAAAATCAAATTCTTTTACTAATATACAAAAGCTGCTATTATATTTGCTTACAAATATAATGTCATAAAATGGAATTATCAACTGTTATTTTCAATATAACTAATTGCTCATTTGTGCAAGTCTTTTCTGACTGTATATTCGTATTCAGCGAAATTTTTAGCATTTAGGCTATGTGAAAGTTTAATTTTGTTTCAATACTATAAGGTAGATATGCAATTATTTAATCGTTACCTGTAGCATGCAACAAAGTGTGCATATGCAACTGCAATCCAATTATGATGTGCTTTGACTATTTGAACCCTCAGAGGGTCTGTCCAATCCGTTCCTTGATGTTGTCCAAAAACAAGGCCCACGTCATTACGAATGAGTTTATTTAAATCTGCGGAGGAATTGCGTGAATGGCGCAAGTCGAGGGAGGCGGCTCGAGAATGGCCAACGACACTCCCATTGCGGGTTGCCGTGATCGAACGAATATCACTTGAACTTCGCGAAGAGGAAGTGCTGGAAGTGCGTAAATCTAGCGACGAATTTCGAGAATGGGTTGTGGCAGCTGCAGCAGCAGACAATGGCCCCCTCGAGGAAGCTGATGATGACGATGACGAGGACGAGGATGCAGACGAGGCTGCTCCGTGAATTGACGAATGTGCCACCGGCAGAGTGTGCGTGCTAGGATGATGCGCGTGTTGCTGAACTGATGATGACGATTCGAGAGGCACTCGAATGATCGATCCCGGACGGTGTGTTTGGATGGTTTCCGAAGCATAAGATGGATTTGACGACGACGACGGCATTTGAACAGGAATGCCTAAAAGTTGAAAAATAAATAAAAGAAGATCCATCCAAAAAAAAAAAAATACTTACAAGGAGGTGTGAGATAGCCATAGAAGAGAACATCCCCGCATGAGGATTGGCTTAAATCCTCACAGAGCATAAGTCTTTTAACCAAGGGAGCAATTCCATAATATTCGGCCTCATGGCGTATGGCTTTGATATCCACACTGAGATCAATATCTCTGGTACGCAAATAGTTTAAAATTGTAGCAAATATCTTTGGATCTCGATCAATAAATATTGCGCCCATTTCATCTTTTAAACTTGATATACGCCCACTTAAAAGGGCGGTAAAAAAAGAATCTGGAACCCACATTAAAGTGTGACGGGAAGTGGAAAATCTGAAACAACAAATTATAAGTTCATTTTCAAATATTTAATTTGGCATATATATCAAGAAAAATATAAAGGAAATATTTAATAGTTTTCAGATTTTTTCATTATATTACAACAAGGACTAAATTAAACAAAGAGACTCCGCTAATCACATCCTGAGAAAGGATTTGAAAGGATCCATTGGAAATGACTCATCATTTTAGAAAATATATATATATTTATGATTCGAATAATTCGATTAAATTCAGGAATATTCTATACTTGTGCATCTGATTCTTATAACTATTGACTATCTTAAAATTTCATTTTTTTTTTTTTACAATCAAGTTGAAATGTCTAATTTAATTAGCTGCTTATCTAAATGAGATCATGTCGTTGGTCAAAAAAAAACAATACAAATGTAAAAAAAAAAAAAAAATGACTATTAAAAGGAACAAATCCATTTTTTTTTAATTAGTAGATATAAATAAAATAACAAAAATATATATATATAAAATAGATTAAAAACTACCTGGTTCCACCAACATTTAGATGAACTATGTCCCCAGTTGAATTATGATTTGAATTATTATGTGTTAAAGACATTTTTATATATTACTATTTATTTTTATTACTATTAAAATATATAATTGATTTATATGTAAAATAAAGTGAGTTTGACAGAGATTAAAAACACAAACATGTCAACATCTTTCACTCAAAAGATGTCAATATAAAAATCAAAAAAGCCCTAGCTATGAAGAATTCTCTAGTAGTTTAAATTATTATTAGTTTATATTTTATTAATAACTTTTATATAAATGAATAGAGCACCCTTTAAATTTAAATTTAGTTTAAAGAAATGTTAAAATTTATTTTTATAAAATTGGCAATGAAATGTCAAAATTCAATTCAAAACAAACATCTTGCATTTTATTTATTTCATTCATGTCATAGATGTTAAAATTTTTTTAAAATATCAAGATTTGGCTGTTTTAATTTATGTGAATAATTTAAAAAAAATAATACAAATTATATTAACGTGAGTATAATATTAGTTTAACACGAAAAGTATTTGATAATGCAATTTAAATGACGTAATAATCAGTTTAGAAAAATGTATATTGTTCTATTATTCATTATTAAATTAGATTTAGATAATTAGGCCAATCTTTATATTTCTCTGATAATTCTCTTAAATATACTTATTATTAAAGAAAGTATAAAAGGGAATGGCACTATTATACAAAAAATTCAATTTCTTATTTTCTATGTTCCCAACTTCAATACCTATGATTTTAAAAGGTTAAGAAAATGACTGAAAATTTAACTCGCTCATAATTTTTTTTTTCTTTTTCCAGATTAATCAAAAAATGTTACGAACTCTTTTAAGATTACCTTTAGGCCGATTATTTCCAATTATACACAGAAATATAAATGAAAATCGCCTAATTTTGAAAAGAATTGACATTTCAAATCAAATCAGATGCTTGCATTTAAGTAAAAGAAGGCAAAACGAACAAGAGCAGCAAACCCTTGGCCAAGTCACCCCTAAACTATTTTTGAAATATCTCTGTAAAAAATGTGAGACGCACAATGCACACTTGATCTCAAAACAGGCGTACACCAAAGGAGTCGTGATCGTCAAATGCAAGCAATGTGAAAATCTACATTTGATCGCTGACAATTTGAACTGGTTCCCTGATTTAGAAGGGAAAAAAAATATTGAAGAGATTTTAGCAGCTAAAGGAGAAACTGTGACAAAAGATACTTTAGAGTTGAATGAAATTTTGGAAAAAATTGAAACAAATAAAAGTGTAAAATAGATTTAGTTATTTGTTTTTTAATAAATAATAAAATTAGTTGCTAATTTAAACCAAATTTTATATAATTGTACATAACCTGATACACTAAATAAATATAAACTATATCCAATTATGTAAAAATGAAAAAAATATGAGTAGAAAGATAAAGTCCTTGTGTAAAAGAAACTAAACGGTAGTAGAATTCAGATTCTTTTTTATTTTATTAATATCAGACAATTAGAAAATTATAAAAGTAATGTGCATTTTCAGGGAAAAATAAATTTATTGATTGGACAAATGCTTAAAATTCTTCGAAATAGATTCCCCTGCACATGGACGTAACTAGGGAATTTGGCTGGGGGGGGGGGGCATGGGACCAGCCATCCTCCGGAGTGTGAAGTACGTGCACCGCTTGTTGGATATTTGTATTGTATCCTAGCGACTAATACTTAACAAACATTATTATGATTATTCAACTGTTTATATATTGATTGTATTATATTCTTCTGTACGTTCAAATTAAATGTTTTATATAAATTCTCTGCTCATTTTATCAGACGGAGGCCCTGGAAGGCCCCATATTGTCTCAATTTTTCTTGGGGAGGGAAGCTTTCTGGTGTGTGGGGGGGGGGACCCTCCTAGTTACGCTTATGCCCCTGCCTCAATACACTTGCGGAAACATCTGCGCGTCTGCCAGGCCTTGAAGGCGCCCTAAAAGTCCTGGATGGAAATGTCTCTCAGGATCGTTGTAACATGCTTGATGTTTTTCACGGTCTACCAATGCTTTCATTTCAGCTCTATCTTCAGTTGGAAACAAAAAAAGTCGCAGGGAGCCAAGTCGAGGCTGGAGGACCAGAACGGGGTTCGTCGGCGACCTCCTCCCCTCCATCTCCTTGAACGCCTTGTACCATCTCCCGGACTGTGACCTTTAAATGCAGTTGCCCTTGAAGGTCTCTTGAAGCATCTGAAATGTTTCGGTTGCATTCTTTCAAAGCTTCCCTTTGCGTTCAAACTTACGCTCCATTGCACCTTTAATAAGTCGGAAAAAAAAAACACTTCACGCGGAAGGACATCTTCCGCTCAAACTGGCAACCGGCTGCGTTCGAAGGCACCCCTCCACATTTCCCGACCGGTTTTACCGCGCTGCTAAGGATAGTCGAGTCACGATAAAACCATGCGCATTACTTGCATAATGGACCATTTATATATATAATAGAGGTAAAATATCTGGCGTGACTGGTCGCTCAGCACACAACTTTCTTACTTTTTGAGGGCAAAATAAATAAATAAAATAAATAAATAAATAAATTTATTAACGACCTGCTTAGAGTTTTGTCCTCAGTGGCTAGGTCCAAACAAACATAATACAAATTTAAATAGAATAACAATAAAACAAAAGGTATAAAAAAAATATAGAAAGATATGCCCATTAACAACCAACAAGTTCATAAATTTCCTTTGAAAGATATAAGAAAAACAACTATTAAAAGTTCGCGCAAGCCACGAGGCCAGAGCATCTAAAAAATAATTGATTTTGAATTTTAACACGTTCACGCCGGCAAGTACCACCGATGGTACATGGTAGTTTGGTCCTAAAGACCGGTAAAATCGTTCGAGCAAATTTTGAGATAATCGAAAAAAAGTGAAAAATTACATCAGAAAAGTATATGTACTCTTTGGCGGATTTTATTTAAAAGCTTCGTGTCACGTGCCAGGGAGGTGGATAACTTAAATATAAAATTTCAACCTCGTGAACATGGACCGACCAAGTTGCGAAAATCATTTTTTTGGCTTCAGGGGACCTCAAAACGTGTATATCCATCAAAATCTCGACATCCAATTATTGACATGAATCCAATATTTTCTATATACATACATAGGTAAGAGAAAGTAAAAATGGATTAATACAAAGTGATATCTCGTAGTTTCTCATTACATAGTCTAATAAAATATTCAATAACATGATAATTTATTAGATTTTGTTTTATCAAGTTAGCTATTACTCGCAAATCTGGTGAGTTCATTTTTAGTATCGCAAAAAAAAATATCTTGCAGTCACATTGACCAAAATATTGCTTACTTGTTAGTAAAAAAACCCTGCACCGCTCGCTGCTGTTTTTTTTCAAGGTCAAGCAGTGAGGCCAGGGGATCGTTATAATTGTAGAAATGTTGGCGCAATTGGGTCAGTTCGGGTTTTTTTAGACATTTTGACGAAATCGTTGTACGATAGGAGCAATTCCTCGCCATCGTCTTCGCAATTCGACCCAAGCGGACAGCTGACGGGATTCGTCATAACAATCGTCTTGAATGCGTCGGAGAATTGAGAGGACGATGGAGGGAATTGGGTCGGCAGAGGCCACGCAAACAGCTCAAGAAGTTCTCCAAAGGATCTAAGTTGAGGGATCTTAAGCAAAGATAATTTAAGCCAAGTCTCTGCAAAGAATTCCACAGCTGTCTAACGTTAGTTATCGTAACAACTAGCAGGCCAACGGATGCGGGAGGCGAGACGGGCGTCTTGCTTTGATTATCAAAAAATTTTAAATCTATTAAATCGCTCACTGCCTGATTCCAATACCTAAAACGCCTTTTGGCAGTTGTTTTCGAGAGAGGCTTTCCGAAGGGTTTTGTGGAATGCGCTAGGAATTTAAAGAATCAAAAAGATCGTTAAAAAACTTGAGTAAATGCGCGGTCTCCTCCCCGTCGATTACTTTGGTCGTCGATAGAAGGTACATCAACGAGGCAGCGGACTGACTGAACACTTGCGTCGCAAATTTCACCTTCTCCTTTGGCGAAGGCTGGGCTCAACGTGCTTTAACGTCAGCTTGGAATATCGAAAGCATTCGATACTCTGGCCTTCCGTTCTTTGCAACGCAACCACGTCAGTCCACTTGGTGGTTTTGTCTTTGTAAATAATATCGTTGGTCGTAAAATTATTTTCTGATCGATTTGATTAGATGTGGTACATCAAAAAAATGAATAATTTTATGGACCATCGATATTATATACAAAATCCTCCCTTGCATCTGCTGGAGTCCAAAGCAAGCGAGCGGATTGCACAACATCCCAAGAAGCTCCTCGGCTGGTCGACGCCACTACTTTGAATTTTGTCCGGCAATGCAAAGTCGATATGATTTCCCTAATGGCTTTTTCCAAAATAAAACTCTTACAAGTGGTGTGCGTGTAATAAAAGGCCACTGGCTGCTTCCATTCCTTCGCATGCCTCGCAGCATAAAGACCAGGGCAAGATCAGCGATTCTTGGCATGCCGTCGTCGCAGGTAGCCAACCCTTCAAGAAAATACTCTCTATTTGACTCCTTTACGTTCAAACCGGGAGCAATGTCGATGTCATCAAATAAAAAGGCAACATCGCCTTTCTTTGACACTCAAATTACGAGACACTTTCCTAAATAATTAAATAAAACTTCATTCATTCCCGGCTGCAGTTCAAACAAATTTAGCGTACGCTTCAAAGTTTGTATACTTGGAAGAGGAAATATTTTTTTAAATATCTAAAAAAAACTCCGATTGTGATTATAAATTTTTTAAAAACATCGCTTTTTTCCTCAACGCGCAAGTTAGGCGATTTTTTGGTCAACACGAAATTTTTCAACATCGGAAAGTGCAAATTTTCTCATTAGTTTCGGCATCTTGGCCAACACATCGGGGCGGATGACGTCCTTCTCCGTGTTCTTCGCCATTAGACGTCTTCTCCTTCTGGTACGTTACCAGCAGGCCCTCCGTACATTTTATTCTTTGGCACATCTTATTATTCTTCGATTTATCTAAAAAAAAAAAAAAATATGAACTTTAGCATTACTACAATTACCAAAGGATTTAGACGAGGGAGACACAATCGCATTAACTAAGAAGCAGGAAATATTGCCAGGGGAAATTTAAATCATTATTGAGAAACTTAATTGCATATATAGCAAATTTTTTAAAAAACATTAAATTAATCAAATGCAAGGACAAATATCTAACGACTTAAAATTCAAATAAAATTTTAATTCACTTGGTATTAAATCTAAAAATAGTTTGTCAAAAAATATTCATGTTTTTTTAATTTACCAGTTTCGTTTATATAACGTATAAACACCAAATATGTAACAGTTAAAATAGACTTAGCCAAAAGTGTGCTATATGCATTGGCGGATTCCTATTAACTTTGAGCTTTTATGAATTTTAATTTAGACTGGAAACTATTTCTTTCTTTTATAATTGGAGGTTTACGGGGTTTGGACCCGTATGATGGAGTTTAGACGATAATTAAAAACAACAATTTTACTTTCGAAGAGTTAGGAATAGGTGGAAAAGTGCTTAAAATGGTTTAGATCTTATCTTGGAAACAGAAGGGTCATTCCACGT
>JAKCPI010026960.1:0-25860 GCA_023213315.1 Euborellia annulipes
GTCCGAACCCGCAACGTTTGGTATAGGAGGTAGGCGCGCTTCCTACTACGCCAAACCCGGGGGCATGACCTCTTCTTGAGTATATGGGTAGCACTGATTCAAAAAATCATCTGTTTTGCACCATCAGGCATCGAGAAAAATAAATTTTAATAGAAGATTTGCTCTAAAGCCGCTATTATTTTGAATTTTCATTTAATTTTTATTAAGGCCTCACCCCTTAAAAATAATTAAATAGTTAAAATACATAGAAATATTCCAGTTTCAGTACAAACTTCGTTGATTTTGTGGTGCAAAACACAGCTAAAAGTTTAGAATAGTCGAATATCATTTCAGTTTTTTTAAATTTGGACACCCCTAAAAAATTTTTACCATCCTTGAATGCAAAAATCGTGTATTTACAATATTCTGTAGTTATTTAATTTTCCAAAAAATCATTCATTCGTTCAAATCTGTTAACTATTAACGAAATTATAAACAAAATAGTTATCAAAGTCAAGTACAAATATAAGAAAATTTTATGATACATGCTTTAGAAGTTAGGACTTTTCTTGAGTAAATGGATAGGGATGAAACCTGACTTTGATAACTATTTTGCTCATAAATCAATGTATAGAGCCCGTATTTGTTAAATTTTTTTTAAAATTATGATATGTATTTAAATTTTAAATTTTTGGAATTCTATAGGGCCTACTAACAAATATTTTTTTTTGAATTCTTGTAATTGCGGCCGTGTGTGTGGGGGGGGCGCCCGGGCTCCAGTCAATGTAGTTACGCCTCTGTAAATAAATTTCCTTAAATTTAAGTTAAGTCAAGTAATATAATTTAAGTAATAATTAACTAAAACAGAAGCTTCTTTCTTCTAGTTAATTAGATTATTCTATAATATATACTGGTATTTACTAAAAACTTTTAATAAATTTAAGACTTTAAACTCTTTGTGTTACGAGTGAACACATGTTTTTTCATTCATTCAATTAACCTATATTATTTTAATATTTAATTATTTTTTTGTTAAAGGAATTCACCCTCACGATTCCAAATCATGGGAAGAAGGCTATTTAGAAGACCTGCGGGAATTGGCTAACAATCCAGAATGTGTTGCAATTGGCGAATGTGGTTTAGACTATAATCGAGATTTTTCTCCAGTTCAAGTACAAAAAGAAGTTTTTGAAAAACAGGCATTTAGTAATTTATATTTTTATAACTATGAAAGAATTCACATCTAAATTGAATAATTTTCTTTTGTTTTTTAGGTAAAACTCGCATGCGAATTGAGAAAGCCATTATTTTTACATGAACGAGACGCACATGAAGATCTGATTGAGATTTTATCCAAATATAGAGATCAGTTGCCACCTGCAGTAATTCATTCATTTACTGGCACAGTTGAACAAGCTCAGACTTATTTATCATTAGGATTTTATCTAGGCATGACAGGTAAGAAATAAAAATTATACAGGTTTTTACACTATAAATGCAAATTAATCAATTGGTATGTCTTTGTGGCTGGAAGTATTGATGAGGCGAGTCAAAAAAAGCCTCAAGACTTTCGGTGGCCAAAAGTTTATTATTAAAGCGAATGTACCAGGCTGACGTTTCGGCCCTCTACAGAGCTGTTTGGCGAGAATAAATGAAACACATTCACATGAACGAAGCATTCAAGAGGACAACAAAGAAATGAATTTATTCAGTTCATGAGAATGTCGCTGAAATTGGGTTTTCATTTATACTCGCCAATCGCCTCTGAAGGTGACCGAATCCTCTGCCTCGTACGGCAATAGTTTGGCGTAAATCAAACAAATTAGTTTTGACCTTAGGTCAATTAGAATAAATAGGGACGGGGTATAAATGGCCTTAAATGCCGAATAAGACTTTAAAAAAACAACTTTGTTTCTATTAGTTATTTAATTTTAGACCCAAGATTTAAAAATTTAAATTTCACACATTGTAGAAATTTTAAACGAATCGTCTTCATATCATAAAAATATTAATAATTATTACTTAACAAATAAATAAATATTTTTCAGGATATCTTTGTAAAGATAAGTCTGATAATGGAGTACGCAAATTATTGGAAGATGGATTAATTCCTTTGGAGAAACTTCTAGTAGAGACTGATTCACCTTTTATGTACCCAAATACAAGAGCTTCCAAACTTCCTAATAATGTTAAAGAAAGTCTTACAGAAAGGTAATTTATTTTTTTACAATTTAAATAAAATTGACATAAATTTATTTAAATGTCAAAATATTATATATGTCTTAAATATTAGATAGACCTATTCATTTGTACCAGATATTAATTCAACAAATGCCACGATTCAAACTCAACGAGTCAAATGTTATTTAACATATTTTATGACTATATTTATTTTGAGGGTATCCAAGATATCGGTTTCTCTGCTGGAACTCAGCGAGAAATTTTTGTATAAATATTTCTCACTTGGGAATGAATTTGCATTTCCAGCTGCATATATTGAAGAATGTGAGTTTTTGTTGTTGTTGTCTCAAAAATCTGGTGGCCTAAGGCAATTGGAAGCACTCTGATTCTTTGGATAGAGTGAAGATCCCAGGATCGATTTCCTGGGACATGGAGATGTTTGGCCCACCAACAATATATATATATATATATACAAAATTTGTTAATATTTTCTCTTTTTATATTATATGATATATATATATACCGGGTGGGCCAATAGTGCGTGGACAGAAGATTGTGGGCTTATTAATGAACTTTTTAAAGTTTGTTGATCGGACATAATGTGGGGCCTTTAGGGCTACAAATTTAAAATATTTTTGTTCCAATTGCACTTCTTATACAGGGTGATCCATATCAAAGTTATGTTTTTTTAAATGGACAAAAATTTGGAAAAACGCAGACTATTAATATAATAATTGCATCTTTTCAGATCTACAATGTTTTTATCCCGATATTGTACGTTCCAACGAAACGAACCCTGCTCTCTTCCTGCAATTGTTGAAATGATTGCCGCTTTTATGGGTAAAAAACCTGAAGAGGTAGCACTTGCCACAGCATTTAATGCACTTAAAATTTTTGGACTATCCCAATAATTTCCAACAATGCTGGATGGCCTAAAGCCGCAAAGGTAAATAACTATTCATTCAAAGTAGGGAAGAGAAACAACGAACGATTCGAGCTTTTCGAATTCAAACGATTAATTAAAGAGAATGAAGAAGAGTAATATTTAATATTTCTTTCAAATATTGATTGAATTTTATATTTTATATGGAATATATTAAGAAGGCAGAATATTAACCACGAGAAAGCTAAGATTTGAGATTTATATATATTTAAAAAAATGTTTACATTTATGTCTATTTTTTTATATGTTTATGTATTTTATATAAATATATGTCTATATATAAAGAGTTTTAGGACTCACATTTGTTCTAAATTTGTTCCTAAAGCCGAAGAATATTAATTCTTTCCAATATATTATTTATATCATCAAAATTAGGACAAATGTGAGACAATCTGATATTTTATTCAAGTAGAAATCAAATTTTTTTTATTATTTTATAATAAGTATCAACGAAATGATGATTTTGGCTTAAAAGACTGATAAAAACCAAATCTACTAAACATATTTAAAAAATCAACGAGATGCTTTTTAATCAAATTTAATAAAATATAATGCTCATTTTAATCTGGTTGCTTCCAAGAATTTTATAAATTCTTTACTAATTATTTGTAAAAAATAATGATGAATCTCTCTTAACTTGCAAAAGTTGAAAAGAGTTCATCTCGAGAATAGCAATAAATTAATATAAAATATATTAATGGATACAAAATAAAAATCACCATGTCTTTCATAGCCATTTACATATATATATAAAATAATTATTACAAATAATCTTTCTAAATAGATTAGGTGAACTAAATTTAAACCGACTCAAATATTTAAAATTTTATTTCAACATTTTTTCACATCGATTTACCTTTTTTATGAATTCTTTCTATTGCATTTTTTATTTCAATTGACGTCATTTTAGGTATTGAAGGCTGTCAAAATACCGCATAATTCGCATATTATTATGTATTTCATATACAGTGATCAAAGAATATATAAATTTGTTTATATATGTTTTTGTATTGTTTTACGGTTGCTGTTTTGCATTTATATCAATAAATCGTTTTTTGTTCTGGTTCAACCACAACTAATTTTCTCTTAACTCTTTTAAATTATTTTAAAAGGTTATGTGCCCAGGTTCACGCTAGTTGCGGAGAACATTAAGAAATATTAGTTAAGAGAAAATATATTAAAGCAAACCAAGGCAAGTTAAGAAGTATTTGAGAGGTATCATTTTTATTTAATATTGATTTATATTTACCTTTGGAGGCTCGTACTATGGCTGCTGAAAAATTAGATATTTCATCTATTATCAAATTTTCAGGAGATAATTACCTTCAATGGAAATTTCAAATTTCCTGTGCTCTAAAAGCCAAGGGTTTATTAAGTATAGCCACTGGTGAATATCGAAAGCCTACAGAAGAAAATAGACCCAAAGAAAAAGAAAATTGGGAGAAAAATGATGCCCTAGCTATGTTTATTATAACTGCCTCAATGGATTTCAAACAGATAAGTTTAATCCAAAATTGTCAATCATCTCATGAAATCCTTAGAAAATTAGATTCTATTTATGAACAAAAAACCGAAACAAATAAAATGTTATTACATGAACGTTTCCACCAATATAAGATGTCAACAAATGACACTATAGCCCAACATGTAGCTAAAATAGAAACGCTAGCTCGTCAAATTAGAGAGAGTGGTGACAATATTAGTGATATGGCCCTAATAACTAAGATTTTGTCAACTCTACCTTTGAAATATAGAAGTTTTCGTCAAGCCTGGTTATCTATGCCAGAAGAGAAACAAACAGTATCGAATTTGACGGCAAGATTAATTGATGAAGAAGCGAGTTTGTCCGCTCAAGAAGCCACTGATAGTGCTTTGGCAACAACTTTTGAAAAACGTTCTAATACTGATGAAGACAAGAAGAAGCAAAACGCAAGGAAAATGGTCACTTGTTATAATTGTCAAAAGAAAGGTCATTTTGCGAATGAGTGCCGCAATCCTAAGAAAAATACAAGATGGAATAAATCAAATGAACCTAACTCAAAAACTCAATCCAACTATTCAGCATTTAATACTGAACTACTATTTTCAACAACAACCTCAGAAGAAAATTCGTGGTTCCTCGACAGTGCAGCTTCAAGGCATATGACAGGACATAAAGAATTTTTCTTTAAGATTGATAAAGTTGAAGATCACAATGTTAAGCTCGGAGATGGTTCAAACTTGAGAATAGCTGGAAAAGGAGAAATTAAAATACAAAAATATCTAAATGGAGAATGGTATGATTCGATTTTGAAAGACGTCTTGTATGTTGAAGGTTTGAAAAGAAATTTATTTTCTGAAGGCACCTTATCAAGAGCTGGTTTTAAAATTATAAAAGATGGAGAAGTTGCTGAAATTCTTGAAAATGGCAAAGTAGTTGCTTGTGGTCATCTCCAACCAAATAATTTATACAAGATGCTCTTCAGGACTGTTTTTCAAGATGAAGCAAATTCAACTGAAAAATCAAATTTTAAATTATGGCATGAACGATTAGGTCACATAAATTCGACCTATATGAAAGAAATGATATCGAAAGGAATTATTAATGATATTGAAAATATTGAAATGGAAAATTTTACATGCGAAGGTTGTGCTTATGGAAAGCAACATAAATTTTCATTTTCTTCTTCTGAGAATATAAAACTAAAGCCAGGTGAGCGAATTTTTAGTGATTTGTGTGGTCCGATGTCCAAGTCTTCTATTGGAGGAGCTCGTTATTTTCTTTCTTTTAAGGATGACTACTCAGGATTTAGAGTTGTATACTTTTTGAAACATAAAAGCGATACTCTTCAATATTTCAAGGAATATATGAAATTATTAAAAAATAATTTTGGTCGAAATATAAAGGTTCTTCACACTGACAACGGGACCGAATATGTAAATCATGAATTTAAAAATTTTCTTTCACAAAAAGGAATTATTCATGAAAGAACGGCTCCATATACACCTGAACAAAATGGTCGAGTTGAGAGGGATATGCGAACCGTAGTTGAAAGTGCAAGAGCAATGCTTTATTCAAGAGAGGTACCATTAGAACTATGGGCAGAAGCGGTGAATACAGCTGTCTATATTCTAAATAGAACAATTTCAAGACGAACGCCGAATTCAACTCCTTTTGAATTATGGACGGGCAAGAAAGCATCACTCAAGCATTTACGAACATTCGGTACTCAAGCTTATATGTTCATTCCTGATGAAAATAGAAAGAAATTAGACAAAAAGTCCATTAAAGTAATTTTTGTTGGATACGATGGATATTCTAACAATTATAGACTTTTTGATCCATTATCAAAGAAGATTCACATTTCAAGAAATGTTATTTTTGATGAATCAAATAATAAATGTTTATATCCTCCTGAATATACAAAATTAACTATAGAAAAAGAACCTGAAAAAGAAATTAAGAAAGAAGAAAATAAAGAAATTTTTCAAGATAAACAGAATGAAAATGAAAAAGAAGTTCAAAAAGAAATAAATGAAGAAGAAACTAAAAGAAATCATTATAATTTACGTTCAAGAGAAAATATTAAATTACCTAATAAATATAATTATGAAGCGATGTATATCGAAGAAGAACCAATAACTTTTGAAGAAGCAACAAAATCGCCAAATAAGAAAAAATGGATGGAAGCCATTAGAGAAGAGTTAGATTCTCATGATTTAAACAATACATGGACTATTGTACCCCGACCTGAAAATAAGAATACAATAGGATCGAAATGGGTTTTTAAAATAAAAAGAAACACTTCTGGAGAAATTACAAGATATAAAGCCAGACTTTGTGCAAAAGGTTTTACACAAAAAGAAGGCATCGATTATAAAGAAACTTTTTCTCCAACAACAAGGTATGACTCAATAAGATTTCTTCTATCTGTTGCAGTTCAAATGAATTTAGAAATTATACAATTTGATGTTAAAACCGCTTTTCTCAATGGGGACCTTGAAGAAGAAGTTTACATGGAACCTCCTGAAGGAACCAATATTGATGAAACGAAGGTTTGTCGTCTCAATAAGTCACTTTATGGACTGAAACAGGCATCCAGATGCTGGAATCGAAAATTTGATGGGTTCATGAAGGAATTAAATTTTATTCAATTCAAAGGCGACACCTGTTTATACAAAGGAGAAATAAATGGTAAAAAGATTTTTCTAATTTTTTTTTTTGGCGGGGGGTTTGTTTTAGGAAAAAATATAAATTCTTTTAAAGAAATGATTAAAAAATTAAAAAAAACTTTTTGAGTGTTGGGTTTTGCGGGGAAAATTTTTTTGAAAAAAATTTTTTATAATAAAAAAAAGAAAGGAAATTTATTAATAAAACAAAAAAAATTAATAAAAATAATAATAACTACAACCAAAAAAAAAAAAAAAAAAACATCCTCCGCAGATCCAAATGTAAAGCTGACGGCGGCATCAACTGAAAAAGAAAATCTTGACTTACCTTACAGAGAAGCTGTCGGTAGTTTAGTTTTTCTCGCCACAGTAAGTCGACCAGATATAGCTTTTGCAGTGAGTCAATTTAAAAAAATATTAAAAAAATTATATTAATAACAACAAAACCCTTAAAAAAGATAATAAGATACTTGAAAGGAACACAGCACTTAGGTATTATGTATCAACGAGACACTGGCCAAATTAAAATTGCTGGCTATTCTGATTCCGATTACGCAGGAGATTTAGACACGAGGCGCTCGACAACAGGATTTATCTTCAAGTTATCAAATGGACCTATATCTTGGAATAGTCAACGCCAAACAACAGTAGCTTTGTCATCAACTGAAGCGGAATTCATGGCAGTCTCAGCCGCTACAAAAGAAGCGATTTGGCTCCGAACAATGTTACATGACGTTTTTGAAACAACTCTGGATACGACACCAATTTTTGTGGACAATCAAAGTGCGATTCGTTTAACGAAGAATCCAGAATACCACAAGAGAACGAAGCACATCGACGTCCGACATCATTTTGTTAGAGAAAAATATGAAAATCATGAAATAGAAGTTTTTTACTTACCTTCAAAAGAACAAATCGCAGACATCACGACAAGGCTTTGCCCAAAGATTTATTTTTCAAACATAGTGATGAATTGCTGAAAATGAAATGAAGCTAATATTTTGTAAATTGGCACTGTATTTGAAATTGAGTTTAAATATGCTCATTAAGGGGGTGTGTCAAAATACCGCATAATTCGCATATTATTATGTATTTCATATACAGTGATCAAAGAATATATAAATATGTTTATATATGTTTTTGTATTGTTTTACGGTTGCTGTTTTGCATTTATATCAATAAATCGTTTTTTGTTCTGGTTCAACCACAACTAATTTTCTCTTAACTCTTTTAAATTATTTTAAAAAAGGCCATTTAGACCCGTCTCTATTTATTTCAATTGGATTGGTAGCCAATCTAATTTAAATAAATTGTCGCATGAGACGGGATATGAACCCGCGACCCTTGGTACAGATGGCCAGCATGCCAACCATTACACCAAGGCCCGAGTTTTCTATTGCTTTATTATATTGTACAATGAAGATGACTCGGTATCCTAGGCTAAAGGTAATCTGTCTGCCGCGAAAATCCTACTTCGAGTCTAGGGGGCCCAAAATGCCCAATCAAATCACAAACTCATCTTACAATTTTCCTTATTTCATTACGATCTGGCTAATATACAATCTATGGGTCCTTGTTTGGAAAATTTCCAACTATTTCAAACAAAGCTTTAACTAGTTAGCATTAATTCAATAGTTCTTGAGCAGCTATAATGATAGTATCCTTATTTCTTCACATTGTGAATATCTGAGTGGACAAACCACTCGACACTAAAAGTGTAGAACCCTTTATTGTTTGCTTAGGATTTCTATCCCTGCAAAGTTCGTTACTCACTTTTTCGACTTTGAAATACGAAATAAAAAAAATTTTAAATTTAGTCCTGTTTAAATTTGATTCACCACGTATTTTATCTATATTAATTTGATATAGTTTTAAAATTATAAATAAATTTTTATTACATAAAAATCTTTTGGTTAATATTCTGAAAATTTTATTTGGGGTATTTTTTTGGTGTATTTTTTTAATACAATTTTAGCAAAGATTTTAAAACTTTATTTTATTAATTAAAAGTGTATATATAGCTTTTAAAATAACCAATCGTGGCCTTTATTTGTGATACAATCTAAAAATTTTGACATAATACTTGTAAAGATTTACTAAGTGCCTTGTTAAAGTTCCTTATAAATTTTATATTAGTTACCTCTATATATTTATAAAATAAACTAGAAAAATAGTTTTAATTATTGTAAATACAATCATCACTTCCTATTCTTCTTATTCTATATTTTTCAGAATTAATTTTTAGATAGTTATATTCATACTTTGTGTGTTATTTTAGATTTTAATAATGAAACAGTTTTTTTTTTTTTATTTCTATTATTATTGCTTTTATATGTGAACGATTTCCATTAACTTTATATATTAAAGTGCCAAGTATCAAGTACCTTAAATAAGGTACTTAGAAGTCGAATACTATACAAATTTTTTATAAATGTATAGTTGTTCATTAGTTTCAAAAATAGAATATAAATGTTATTATTTTATTTTATTATTCATATTCAATAATTCATTGTCTTAATCCTTTTTCCTAGCTTACACTGACACTTGGCCGTCCCCTTGTGAGACCATTCATACATTTTACTTTTAATGAGCCCAGAAAGGCAAAAAAATCCCTAAGTTTATATTTAAATAACTTTTTATTTGCTTAGAAGAGGTTTGACAAATTTATTGACTGCAAGTAGGTTGAAAGAATTGGTCTGCTGGATGCTTTATTCTCTTAGACCTTGGGGCGGGAAATGAACCTATGACTCTTTGGACAGAAAATTAATGTTTTCTCTCCCTCTCTG
This sequence comes from Euborellia annulipes, assembly GCA_023213315.1. Classification (NCBI taxonomy): domain Eukaryota; kingdom Metazoa; phylum Arthropoda; class Insecta; order Dermaptera; family Anisolabididae; genus Euborellia; species Euborellia annulipes. The sequence goes on from JAKCPI010026960.1 coordinate 10,039, forward strand.
TTATGAATCATAGGCCAAATTTGTGCTTGTACTATTTTTGATTTCATTATGGTTTAAAAAGACCGCCTGAATATAATTCCAAAACAAAAGTCACTAAACATCTAAAAATTTGACATTTCCAAAGTATTGGATATTTCATTGATATTACTAATTATAATTTTATTTTAAGCCAAATTGATTATATTTTTCTAACTTTTATTTTTGATTCGCTACTCTAGTTCTTTTCTTCTTAAAAAGATTAGTTCTTTTTGACCCCCTTTCGTTTTTAACAAATTAATCCTTTTAAAAGGTGTTGTCATGTTGAATATCTTTTAAATCAATTAAAGATCGATTTAGCAAATATCAAATATCTACAAAATAATTCTATTTATTAAAAAAAAAAAAATGAAATGATGAGAACTCTTCTTATGATGAATCGTTCTTTTATTTGGTCTTCGTTTCTTAGCAACTCGTTCTTGCATGAACGTCATTTCTTTTCACATTTATTAGGTTGGCAACTGTTGCCATTTCCCAAGGTTGTTAAAACAATAAAAATGGTGTTCTTTGATTGTTCGATAGTCCACAAATAGGGTAAGAAATTGACAATTTCTTCCGTATTAAACAAATTTTTATAATTAATTTTCATCTTTTTTAACATATTCTCGAATAATTTCATATATTTTATATAATTTTTCCTTTTTCTCTTTGTGTTTAGTCCAAAATTAAGTATCGTATGGTGATTAGTTTTCGAAACTGTGTCATTCATTTTGACAAGTGTTTAGTGTGATTAAGTGGAAATTTAAATAAAATCTTCATTCATTTTCTTTTTCTCATTCATGATATTTAATTCTACCCAAAAATGCCAAAAATTTTAAAATATTATATGACAGGTATTTTGTTTTGTAAAAAAATTGCAGCATTTTTTTGTTGTCCTCTTTTTTTAATAAACCATATAAATTTCCAAATTTTATTACTATAATTACAAATGTCTATGTTTAATTAATATTTTTTATTTATTCCGAAGAATACATTGATATATTTTATTCAAAAGAAATTAATTGGATACAGGTCATATTTTGATCATCAAAAATTAAATTTTGATTCCTAACATGGATTTTGTGCATTTCAACTTGCTACATCTATTCGCAATATCATTTTTTCTTAAAAAGTTACGAACTTGTCCCACTTAGCTATCTGCAATGACCTAAGTATCTGTGCGACTGTATCAGTCCAATCATAAAAAAAAAATAATGAATTTTTCCATATATTTAAAAAAACCAAATATACAATGGTGATTCTTTGAGCCATAACTAATTTTAAAATATTATTTTTTTTTCATGAAAGCATATGGAATAGTCTTCACATGAGTCCCGTTGTGAATTTGACGACGGAGGCGACGGTTTCCACAGCCGGCGTCGCCTTCGGTGTCAACGGTTCGACGTCGATGCCGACCCCCACGGAACCCGGAGTTGCCGTGACCGAGGTCGAGACTATCTTCCTACAGACCAAGGCCGCCCAGGGCATCGCCGGCGCCTTCGTTTGGCTCGCCCTCTTCCTCACCTGCCAGCAGGTAGGCTTAAAGAGAGCCTTTCTCTCTTTCAACGTTGAAGTGTTTAATTGTGTTTTTGTTAAAAATTACCTTAACAAATTAAAAAATTTTTTTCTCTCCTGACATCATCAAATTAAAATTATCCATTAAGTAAATTTTATCTTCTTCATTCATTATATATGTAAAATTTTCCCATCGTTAGTTAATATTTTACTATCTTCTCTATTTAAACATCTATTAACATATTTTTATTTAGATTGTTTTTCTCAAATTTTACTCGAGTGTGATTCTATGAGCCACAACTGATGGGCATGACCTATAATAATTTTTTGTTGTAAACACAAACCTGTAAAATTTGGTTTAAGCTGATATCTAGTAGTATAAACACTTAAGGGAAAACCACAAAAAATGACCTAAGTTTAGACTGCAAATCTTTTTTTTTTTTTCGTTGTTTTTATTTCTCCCCCTGCACCAAGATGTGTCAACTTGCTCCCCTCACTTAATGTTATGTATTATAATCTGATGAGAAAAATTTAATACTAACAAGTTTCAAAGTAGAGCTAGTTGTTTTAGAGTTATATATTATTTAATGTCTGGAAAACATTTTCTCAGTAACAACAATCAAGAAATTTTTTTCATCAATTTTCCCATTTAAACTTAATTTAAAAATTTACTCATTTGATTAAAGCACAATTATCGGAAAATATCTATGTAAATAAAAAATGATAAATAAAATGCATACAAATGAAATTCCCTAGGGCTTTCATTATTATTAGAATGTTTTTTTAGTTAAAAAACACTTTTTTCCCTTGACATTTTGTTTCATTCTTTTTTGTGGCCTTCCTTCATTAGCTAACAACTAGAGGTCACCGATCCAAGATATTGATCATTTCTGACCCTTTATTTGTTATCAAGATCCCTGTGGCATGATTTTTACATTCATGGCCAAGGCCGTTTGTCAACTAAAAATATTATTTTTAATTCTCGTATACGAACTATTTATAAAGAGAAAGTATTGTAATCGCAAAAAATTTCGAACTCGAGGTTTTTTAATGATATAATAATATTTTTTTTAATAAATAATTTCATCCTGTGACATAGTTATTATGTGATAAGAGATTCGATTTACAAATTTCTATGCATTTAATAAAATCCATTAGAAAAAATCTGGTGTGACTGGTCGCACAGCACAAAACTTGCTTGCCACACCAGATTTTTTGTGCCGACATATAAGTATGGGAAAATATTTATATTTTGTTACCATGACAACCATTTCTCCTATCTTTTCTATGGAGTACAGGCCCCTGATAAGTAATTATTTTTAAAAACGGTAAAAAAATTGGCTACTTAAGATATCCACCACAGGTATTTCATGAGACCGCCTTCATGTTTACTCATTCATGACTCATTTTAGATGATTTATGTCAAATTTTTCCGTGTTTCCTGATAAAATGCCAAGGTTTTATCAAATTTTTTCCAGTTTTAATAAAAATGAGAATAACTAACAAAATTTTGGTATGACTGGACTGGACCCTGTTGAACCATTGAGGCGTCCGCATTTCACACACACTTTTTTCTCATTCACACTCACACTCACACACACATTCACACAGTCTTTACGGAAACTTAGGCCATATAAGACGTTTAAGATAACCGTAATCATTTCTAGTGTCAGCTTTTATTAGGGTCTAAATCAGTGGCGGATCCAGAGAAGTTTCTCGGGTGGGGGAGGATAATCTGGTGTGACTAGTCGCACAACATAGAACTTTTTCTTATTATCGGTAATTTAAAGGTGCATTCTGTAGTTGTTTACCAGAATATATATACATCTCAAATTTTTAAGTATTAGTTTTTAAAATTTTATATTAAAAATACAATTTTTTTCCTCCAAAAAAATATTTTTCTCACTTCGGGGGGGGGGGGGGGGGTTTAATTACCCCCTTTACCCCTACCCCCACCTTACCCCCTACCCCCATTGTATCCGCCCTTGTTCTAAATCTGATTAATAGAGGATCTTTATTATTTTCTCCAAATTAGCAATTTTTTAATTTTTTAAATTAATAAATTGTTTAAATTAGACCCTCTAGGAAGTCAATTCTTAATTAATTCAGGATATTGGGTGTTTTAATTTAATCCTTTTTATTAGATTTTAGTTGCCTATTTTAAACAAACAAAAGAGATTAAATTTGATTGAAGTTATTCGAAATTTTTAGGTTTGTTTTGACCTCTAAGATATATATGTTTTTTTTTTTTAATTACATCCATTTAATATAGCTAATTTAGTCAAATTATTTGAAAATCATCCCTTCCATATCGATAAATTTAGAAATTCAAAAAAATTTCGCCTCTCACTTCTGAAATGATAACCTAGCCACGCCAGTGAGTGAATCTCTGCTAATAGAGCGTCATCCATTAATTTTGTTATATATAATGTGTTGCATGCACGAATGCAATTTTAATTATAAAAAATGATTATATTATTTATATACATAATAAATAAAATTTGTATTTCAATTAAACATGTTATGAATAGAATACAGAAAGAAATTAAAATTTTTCCGTTTAATTATGAATTGATTAGTTAATTTTGGAGCTATAGCTACTGTTTATACATTTATATTCTAACATTTGCAGTTTATATTTAGAAATTTATTTCCGTGTTAGGTTGAGCTTTTCCAGCCTAAAATATTTATCCTGGGTCATGACCAAGGGTCATGACTACTTATGGGAACATTAATACTTGTAATATATATCATTTGAATTGTCCTAAACAAATTATTATTATTTCTAATAATTTTTTTTCCTCATTTTTACCTTCTTAATTGTGATTCATGACATATGATACTATTTTTGATAACTTGTTGATAAGATAAATATGAGTATCAAATGTTACACCTGACCTTTCATTTTATTGATAATATTTTTTAAAATATTTCATTTGACGTATATTTTCGCATTATATTTATGACGTACATTTATCCATACTCTATTTTCTTACATTGCTTTAATATATATTTCTATATATTTCTCTTACTCTATTTATGAAATATATAGAGAAAGTATTGCGATCATGTCAAAAATTCTATGTCGAGATTTTGATGGATATCCGCGTTTTGAGGTTCCCTGAGCCCAAAAAAGTGGGTCCCGCAAATTGGCCTGTCTGTGTGTGTAACGATTTTTAGTTTAGGATTTGAGTTACCTGGGGTTAAATTCGCTCCAATTGATTAAAATACAAAAATCAATTATTTTTTCCATGCTCTTTAAAGTGCATATTCTCATTTTATTTCTATTTAAGCCATCTGGTATCCAAATGGCTTTAAAAACATCATCGGACTGCTTGGGTCCGAACCCGCGACGTTTGGTATAGGAAGGTAGGCGCGCTAACTTACTACGCCACACCCGGGGGCTTCTTTTTAGATTAAAATTTATATAAATCAACTATTTTTATATGCCCTTTAAAAAGTATATCAGTAAAATTTTTCGTGAAAATTGTTTGAAGTACACTTTACTGATGTAGTATTTCCGATTTTTCAAATTCATTTTCCGGCTCTTCCTTCTATAGAGCCAATGTTAAATCCCTAAGGGGATTTGCATGTTAATTTCGATTCACACAGGGGGAGATCCCCTTTGGAACCTTTTACAAATTTTAAAAAATTCCTTCCAGTTCTTATGAAATTTTGTATTTATTTAGAATATTCTATTGTGTATAAAATATCCAAATATGAGTCAACATTTATAATACACAGAGCCTGTGGAAATTTTGAATCAATTGACTTTTTTAAGTGGTCAAGTTTGAAACTAAGGTGCTGTGGGAAACTAAAAAAATAACACAAAAGGGGGCCCTTCTCTTACCAAAGGATAAGAGAAAGGTGTGTGCTGTGCGCCAGTCACGCTAGATTTTTTTATATACCTGGGACTTACGGTCCTATGCCAAATTTTATAAGAAATAATTTTATGTTATCTCAGCCTTAAATTGATAATCAAGCCTATAATGAAGTCATTTATACTCACGTAGTCTATTTGAATTCTGCCCTAAGATAACCCACATGACGGAAGTAAACAAATAACGGGTATTGCATTGATATCAGCATACAGAGGACGAATTAAATACTGTTTTTGTTTACGGCATTTTGACCTCATATTTTATAATATTTATATATATATATTTTTTTTTTTTACATTTTTTGATATTTTTGAAATTCTAATCAATAAGCTAGTGAGAAAGTTGAATGACATAACTATATTTATTTTCTCCTTTCACTGATATATTCCCACATATTTAATTTGTATTTATGAATTTTTTAATTTTTAACGTCGTTGCATTAGTTAAAATTTTACATGCACCACTAAATTAAAAAAAAAAAAAAACTATAACGGAGAGATGAGCCCAATTTATTGTAATTTGAATACATCCACTTAAAATAAATTTAAAATCCTTACGAATCATTCAGAAGGAAAAAATTATAGAGGTAAAAGGAGTTTGTAAATTAGGGGTCGACAATAATCCAGATTCCTAAAATATGTAGGTAAAACAAACTTTTAGTCAAAACTTATATTTTATAAACGACAAAAAAACCGTATCATAACATATTTCTGAAGATTCACTGTTGAACTTGTGAGAAAAAATCCTCTAGACAATGGACAATCACTATTTGGAAACACCTTAGTCGTCTCTTTCTCATTTTCTCGTATTTTTTTTCTATTTTCTTTTGAAATTCCTTTTGTGAATATAAATATAGAGATTTTTCTATCTGATATATTTATAATACAAAAGTATACTGTAGTCTATCAGTTATTAAATAATATTTCTAAAGACTATTTTTTTTTTGTTATCTAAAAAATTCGAAACTTTGCCAATTTTTTTTTTCTTTCTTCTAATTATACAGTTTGTATGCGAGTGTTTCTTGCTTTTTGTGAAAGAAAATTAGGTGTTGGCTGTGTCTTCTACACAGCCGGTGGCTTTTTAACGTGACAACGTCTTTTGCTTGACTTCAAAAAAATTTTTTTTCTCTTACCTATATTGAAATATAAAGAGAGAAAGTATTGTTTTTTTTTTACTAGTAGTTTGTTTTCATAAATAAACATGTTCAAACATTTTCATTGAAACAATATATGACAGAGGTGGCTTTTTTTTATCCATTAAAGGCGACTTATGCCTAAAAAATGAGGTTTTTCGAGAAAAAACCAATTTTAAAGTTAATTACTCGGGATTTTTTTATTTATTCTATTAGAGGTTATCTTTCTGCACCAGATGACATCTCATTTAGTCAGATCTGATTAGCCGTTCGGAATCTACAGGGGTTTAAAATTTCGAAAAACGAAATCCCGCCGAGTGCTCTCATGCGGTAAAATGACGTCATATCAAAAAAATGAAAAAATTACCTCTGGGCATTGGACCACTCTTTCTAAAACTATATTTAGATTTAATGTAGCTTTTATGGTCAAGTAGCTAGGCGTTACATAAATAGGGCTATTTTTCGATATTTTTTTGCCTAAAAAATGAGGTTTTTCGAGAAAAAACTAATTTTAGCGTTAATTACTGGGGATTTTTTTATTTATTCTATTAGAGGTTATCTTTCTGCACCAAATGACATCTCATTTAGTCAGATCTGATTAGACGTTCGGAATCTACAGGGGTTTAAAATTTCGAAAAACGAAATCCCGCCGAGTGCTCTCATGCGGTAAAATGACGTCATATCAAAAAAATGAAAAAATTACCTCTGGGCATTGGACCACTCTTTCTAAAACTATATTTAGATTTAATGTAGCTTTTACGGTCAAGTAGCTAGGCGTTACATAAATAGGGCTATTTTTCGATATTTTTTTGCCTAAAAAATGAGGTTTTTCGAGAAAAAAAACTAATTTTAAAGTTAATTACTCGGGATTTTTTTATTTATTCTATTAGAGGTTATCTTTCTGCACCAAATGACATCTCATTTAGTCAGATCTGATTAGCCGTTCGGAATCTACAGGGGTTTAAACTTTCAAATTAGAATTTACCGCAGCACGGTAAAATAAGATGGTAGGAAAAAAATAAATGGTGAAATCTTTAGCTGAAAACTCATTCTTTCTAACCGTATATTTCCCATAATTATATCTCTTAAGACAGAAGAGTTATTAAAGCCGATAAACTTTTTCGTGCATGCCCCTCTAACCTGCCTCTATAGACACATGATTTGTAAGACGTTGTCACGTCAAAAACGATTGGCGCTGTTCCATTCAAACATTCGTCTCTCTTCACCCCCCCCCCCCCCCCTCACCCCTTTGTTTTTTATTCCCACACTAACCACTTCTAAATTATTTTTAATGAAAGCTTGGGCTCCAAAATTTTGCTTTTAATCAAATAACTTTACAGAATGAAACCACTATAATTTTTCAAAAATTAATATTCAAGGCTGTGTGTGTAAAAGATATTCGTTTTCAAGCATTGCCTTTTACACTATTAGAACTATAAAATGAATAAACAACAAACAAATCAAAGAATTAAAGAAAATTTTGCCAGAATCAAATTAAAAAAGAATTTTATATTTTAAACGAAGTTTTGACATATATTCGATACTTCTGCCTGATTGGTATTAATTAGGAACCGACCGAATATTCGGTTTCGGTCACGGTTTCGGCCAGTTTCGGCCAAAAATCATGGTTTCGGCCGTAGTTTCGGTTTCGGCCAAAAAGTGGCCGAAACCAGAGTCTGAAAAAATGGGATGAGACTCGCATGCAAAAAAAAAAAGGTCAAATAATTTGCACTTGAGGGAGAAAAAAATTTTAGTCTCCCTAAAAAAAAGGTAAAATGATTTTCACGGGAGGGGAAAAAAAATTCAAAAAAAAAAAAGGTAAAATGAAAAAAAAATTTTATAGGAAATACAAGTTTCGGTTTCGGTTACGGTTTCGGCCGAAACTAAGGTTGAGGCCGAATATTCGGTTTCGGCTGAAAATCTTGTTTCGGTCGGACCCTAGTATAAATAAATATTGTTGGATTATCAGTAGCATCTACTGATGATAATAATGGAAGGATTAAGTCAAAAAGTTTGCCAATTGAAACACTGTATAGGCTATTTATAATAGCAAGTAAAACAACGTAATTCAGAATTTCCAGTTTTACGCCTCAGCGCTTTAAAAAATAAACATTTTTTTTATTTCAAGGTCCCCAACTTGTTCGATTTGGTTTGTGTTTCTTATTTAGAGCTTTTAATTAATATTGGTCCATTTTTTCAAGGAATAATCCGTTAAGGATGTTGACCAGAATTTTTAATTCATACCTTTAGAGAGAAAGGGAAGAGAGATGTTACTACTTGCCTATTTAAAGACATGTAGTGAATCGCAAAATGTTTTGGTAAATGTCTATTTATTATCAGATAATTTTAAAGGCAACTTTTAGAATATTGAAAATTAACATTTCACTTGGTAAAAGCTTATCTAATAAATTCACACCTACGCGCATAGGAAGGCTTCCTCTCCCTTTCTGATTCAAATAATTAGAAAAAATTATTCGAATATTTAAAACTAGGAACAGATCGATCAAGAATTCATGAGATCATTGGCAAGGTTTCTGTTTATGCCCTTTACTGAAAAATTCAATAAAAATGAGAAACACCAACAACATTTTGGTGTGGCTGACTGAACCTAGTTGAACCACTGAGGGGGACAATCCTCATAAGAAAAAGGAAAAAATTTTGGACTAGGCAGAGATTAATTGAATAGATAAAATACAAAAGGTCATACTGGATACATCGGAACAAAATTTGTGACATCAAAAGCATTAGATTTTCAAAATTTATCAGCCTCATCTTTGAAATTAGTACAACAAAAATTGATCAGTCTATATCACTTAAATATAAATCAATCAACCTTTTCGGTTAAAAGTATAAAAAAAAGAGTTATTTATAAAAAAATAATTGAGAAATGAAACATGAACTGGTGTCTAAAGAGCAGATGCGCTGAAGACAGGCAGCGAGACTTATTTCTCGAAATCAATTATTGATTTCTAATTTTTTAATAAAATACCAGGATAAAAATAATTTGTGAAAAAGATATTTATTTTACTTTTTTTTTTCTCTTTTGTCATTGAATTTCATGGCAAGCTGGCAATATAGAGGCCCTCTGATTTGGCCAGACTTGCGTCACTTATGGGTGAAAGTGATCTCTGAGAAGTGAACGCCGTTGATCCTCAAGATCAAACGATCTCGCCTTCCTTGCCTTTAGGCCAACTCAGCAAAGTATACAACAGAAGCTTTCTTGGCAGGAACTGCCGTAACAAATCCGATGATTTAACAAATACCTTATAAATTAATCCCTAAATATTTTCTACTAATGGAATGTGAAAATCAGAAAATTTTTATCATATTTCTGAAAAATTATATCCCTACCTGAAATAAATGATTTTTTTTCAAGTGAAACTTTATTTATATCGGCACAAATTTTTTCGCTCTTCTATCAGCATGTCGCGTTACATGTCGTGACGTCAAGCCGTGACGTCACAAGTCTTGACGTCACCATCGACTCGCACCAGGTTTCTTGGCATATACTCTGAAACTACTGGTCCGATTTTTATCAGAGGCTATTTATAATTCACTTTTTATTTATATCTATATATACTAGTCGCACCGCCTGCCTTCGGCATTAACAAATGTCAAATTTAGTTACATGTTTTCTGAAACAGCATTTTATTTTTTACTATTCTCTTTCAAGGATTTATTTAAAATAATTTTTTTGAAATAGCCTTTGAAAACTATCTTATTTCAACGATTCTAAAAATTTAACAAAATTTTGTTTGTAATTAAATATCTCGTGACGATTTTATAAGCTTTTTCAATCAATGTTTTACTAACATGTTATTTTAAGTAATTAAAAAATATTTTTTTATATTATAGAACAAATAAAAGGAAAAATTTCCAAATTTTAGAACCTATTATATAACTAATATATTCAAAAGAAAGTTGAGAAGCATTTCCAAGTTCAAATAATGCTTTTAGAAAAGAGGAGTTGATAATTAATCTCTTAAAGACTTAGCACCCTCAGCTGAAAAAAGATTCAGATGAAAACAATCTCTCTTCACCTTTTGCTGGACCAAAAACGCTAAATTAAATAAGCTTATATGCAATTGATATTTGTTAAACAAAATTTTATCTGGACACCCCTTTCCCCATGAATAGTGGTCTTAAATTTTTTCATATCATACTTTTTCTGAAATACCTTAAATCTGTTATAATTTAAAGGATTTGGCAAATATCTTACTTTTTAAATACCTATGTTTAAATTGAAGCTTAATGAGTGATGCCGAGAGAATTGTAGACCGAAACTCCCCAACTACGCTAATTTTTCGGCAAGGATGCAAGATGGGAAAAAACAAAAATAAAAATTTTTTATTTTTTCCAAATGAGTTTAATGTCCTGATATTTCGAAGGCACAGGGGCTCTTCTTCTTCAGAGGAACTGAAAACATAATCGCAATACTTTCTCTATTCATTTCATATATAGAGGAAGAGAAAGTAAAAATAAGAAAAACGCCTGATAGCAAGCAATCAATGTGACTTGTGTGATGAGAAGGTTGCCTATGTTTTTATTAAAAAGAAAAATAGTAATAATAATAATATTGGCCTATTTTATTTTTGTTCCATCCTTAGATATTTTCTAACCTAATGGGAATCATTTTCTTCTAAAAGCATCCTTCTTTCCGTATTGCTTTTTTTTCAACTATCTCTTATCGATTGATTTTTATTACCGCTGAAAAGTAATGTAGATGTAAAACAAAATTTATTAATCTTTAAAACAGAAAATAAGTAAATTTTTAAGATGTTAGGTTATTTATCTTTATGGTTGTGTCATTCCAAAGGGTGGGTTTATTTCTTTCCTTTACATGAAATTATTACATTGCTCTATCTATCTATTAAAAGTCACTTTAAAGCACCTTTTAAAAATGGCTCTATTTAATTTTCCTCTTCCATTCATAACTATAATTATAGTCATTTAAAGAATTCGATACAATCATTTGATATCATTAATCTAAGTGCGAAGGAAAAAAGAAGGGGAGCAGACGTATTCTGTTTGAAATATTTTTTCATTGGAGTTGTGAGCTATTTTTTCGATTTGTAAACAAAATAAATTTGCTAAAATTCTCTCTCACTATTGATGTTTCTAATTGACGAGGAATCGATTGAATTAGATTTTAACAGGGTGTTTTTGTTCAAAGATCAATCATTTGACCTCTCTTAACTAAATTTATGAGCTCAGTCCTATTCTTGCCTGATATTTTTTGAAATTTTAATAATTTTCCAAAGAGCCTCGCCTTTAAAATTAAAATTAAATATTTTCTTAAATAGTGGAAGATTTATTTGTCAATGGCCAAGTTAGTGGTTATTAGTAGTTATTAAATAACCATCCTATGGGGCGTGTCCTCCATGTTAATTTGACTTAATTTGGAATTTAGATTATTGTGATTGATAGCCATTTTTTTTTTTTTTTTTTTTGTAAACAATACTACGAATATTTATATAATTTGAAAACCTAAAAAAGGTGAAACTGCAACGAGGCGGGCCTGGCAAGAAGAATGAACAACAGACACCGAGATCCGTGTTGTTAACCAACGCCAAACAGTTGTGAAAAATCGGGGTAGATGGTCCCCGAGAAGGAAGACTGTTGAACGCCAACCAAAAGCTATCGATACTCAATTATTTCAATTACATATGTAACATTTGTAAATTCCAAGTGACGTGTATTGAAAAGAGAATGATTAAATAAAATAACAAGGCGCATAAAAAAGAAAGGAAATGTAAAATAAAACAAAAAAAAAAATCGGATTAAAATAAAAAACAAAATTATATGTCATTATATCCCTCTGCGGAGTCACCTGTTTCGTCTTTTTAAGGGCCGGTTGCTTCATCCTGGGTGAGTTTGTTAGCCCCGGGCTAAATGGCTTTTTTTTGTAATGCAGAAACCCTCTTCCGGGGGAACAAATCATGTTCTGTTTGTGAAGTTTGCAACTCCATTAAGGCATCTTATAAAAATTATTAAAAATAAAAATTGATATTATCACCCATAATTTAAATAAATATTATTAATATACATTTTAAATATAAGAATTTAATTTTTTTTTGCTAAAATTTGAAAATTTTCAAAAAAATCTGGTGTGACTGGCGCACAGCACACAACTTTCTCTTACCTTCGGTAATCGAAAGTTGTGTTCTGTGCTTGTCACACCAGATTTTTTGTGTCGACATATATTTAGTTCCCGACAGTACGGAACATTGGAATTCAGATGTAAAATTTATAAGTATGGGAAAATATTTATATTTTGTTACCATGGTAACCATTTCTCCTATCCTTCCCTATGAAATACAAGAGTAAAGTGGTCTTCAGAAGATTTCAATCGCAAAATGAGAATATACATTTGAAAGAGCATCTAAAAAATAATTGATTTTTGAATTTTAAAAAAAATCGTTGGAGCAAATTTTGAGAAAATCGAAAAAAAAACTGAAAAAGTACATCAGTAAAGTACTAGTACTCTTTGGCCGATTTTGATTAAAAGCTTATTTTTCCGGTCCCGGGGGGTGTTTAACTTAAATATAAAATTTCAACCTCGTAGCTCAATTCCTTCATCCTTAAAATTGAACACACACCCACCCACACACACACACACACACCCACCCACCCACCCACAGACAGACCATGTCGCGAAAACCACTTTTTTGGATTCAGGGGACCTCAAAACGTGAAGATCCATCAAAATCTCGACATCGAATTTTTGACATGAATCCAATACTTTCTCTCTATATATATATATTACATATATACATAGGTAAGAGAAAGTAAAAATAAACAAGATTTATTAGTGTTCACATAACAATTTGTCAATTGTTCCAATCTTCACAACTATTTTGACAAATTGCCAGCTGTGTGGCTCAAATAAAGATAATTTCAAAAAAAAAAATATACCTTTTATTTTCACCTGACAAGAAGTAATATCAACTGAAAATATTTATATAAATATTTGATATCAATATTATATCAATTTGCATTCAATTTGAAGACAAATAGTTTTATTAACAAGACATGTGCAATGCCTTAGATGAAGTTAGGAGAATACTCAACAACTTGCAATATATCCTGGATATACGAGTATAATCCTGATTAACATAAAATGAATAATAACAAAAAAACGGTAGATTCCAGATTGCATTTATATTATTTTTTATATTTTTATATTGGTGAAGTTAGGATGCTTGAGTTCATAATACATGTTCGTACGTGTCAACCCAGGGCTAAATCTTAGCCCCGACTTTGGGCCTGGGCTAATTTTAGCCCGGACCTTGGCTCCAATTCCCCATATATCTATATAAAATACTCAAAAGTGAGGTTAACTCAGGGCTAAATATGGCGACGAGATCTGATGCAAGCGGGCCCTAGCCTATAACATATTTTTATAAAATATACAACATTTCATCATTTTATTGATAAAATAAGTAGAATATAAGGTAAAATAACAAATATATGTACTTCTAGAATACTTCTTTTAGCAATAAAATGATGAAATATCGTATATTTTACTATAAAAATAAAACTGAAGTGGGTTTCTGCACTACAAAAAAAGTCGGGGCTAACAAGCTCACCCAGGATGAAGCAACCGGCCCTAAGTGGAACCTCGCAGCTAATCCTTTGGATTCGGAATGGATAACATTTGATTAAATAGAGTTTATTTATATTTGTTATTTTTTACAGACATCATTCACATAATTTTAATCATTTTAAAGCCAATTAATTAATTTGATGAGATGCCTTTTCTCTCTTTAATTCTCTATCTCACTAGTTATCTTTATTGTATTAAGCTTAGATGAAAGTTAGAGAAAAAATCCATTTACTAATTGACCTATTCTAATTTCACAAAAAATTAAATATTTAATTGAAAATAAAATCTATATATTAAAAGGTCAGAGGCCATCATTCTGTATCAGAAAGTTGAAAATAGAAGAGGGGGGGGGGAGGCAAAAAACTGAATGCGTATCTAGTAAATTGAAATGTTTCTACAAAGAGCATCTAATAAATGTATAACACGTATAAGTGGAACGTATACAAGGGCGTCCGCAATCTTTTTTGCAGAGGGGGCATGTCACTTTCAGATAAGTTAAAAAAAACGTACTTTGATATTAATAATGTTATACATCTCTTAGTATTTAAAGCTTTCTCACCGCGGCAAGGTAGATGTATACTGAGAAAAGTTTTTTTGTATTTTTTACTTTTTACATTTTTTTGTATTTTTACATTTTTTATATTTTTATTTTTTATGCTTTGTTATATTTTTTAAAGTTAAATAAAAAATAATGCAAAAAAGTATATGTAAAGGGGAAGCAGCCTGGGCGAAAAGTTATCATTTTAATTCCCCCTCCCCCTGCGGACGCCCATGAGCGTATATGTTTCCACTTTGCTTTCTTCATTAATATTTTTTCTGTTATTTTTTTACAATAAATTTATCAAAGCGTAGAAATATTTATAGATAAGGGCTTATTGTACTGTACATTCTCTCTTGGGAAATTATTTCATGCTGAATAAATATTCAAATGTAATCTCACTTTAAAATAACATAAAAATCCTCTGTTCATTTAACAAATTCAGATAAATGAATGAAAATAATACTTTCATTTTGTTTATGCAAAATATTGATTTGCTCTTTATTATATCAAAAAAAAAGTATTTATTTATTCATGAGTAATTTTATGGTTCTATACATTTAAATAAAGTTAAGAAAATTTTCTTAATTGAAAAATTAATTAGATTTCGTGATTATGAATTTGAAGCTTAGACTTTCACATTTATAAATATTTGGTACGATTGACTGTCCATTTTTACTATATAAATGTATTTTAAATTATGATATATCGATGCCATCAGGTTCTTCGCCATTCCCGAGGTACATAAGAACTTTAATTTATTTTTATTTTAATCACTATTCTTATAAATGATTTTGGTGGAATAGAAAAAAAATACAACAGTGAAGAACTCTCTCTAATTTCATCCAAAAGCTTTTTTACATGTCAGGGAGGTACCTAAATTAAATATGAAATTTCATGCTCTTATCGTTCTTGAGCCATACCCTTGACGGACAGACTATTTTGCGGGACCCATTTTTTGTGTATTTTCTTCAAAAGCTCCACTTCGGATTTGTTTTATTATACTTAAAAGAAAAAATTAATCTCTTTTCTTTATTCTTGTATTTGAGTTTGTTTCTTTTTGTGATTTTAATCTCAATTGAACCTGAAAAAAGATTTGAGTAGCTCCGTTATTATAAATAAACCACAGTTAAAC
>JAKCPI010026961.1:0-20049 GCA_023213315.1 Euborellia annulipes
TTAGTCAGTTCAATTAATTCAATTAGTCAATAAAACATTATATAACGAATTCTTAAATCTTAATATCTTGTATCCACCCTTGTGCAAAATATTTTCAATTCATGCAAAATTATTAAATGTTTTTTTTTCTATTTTCAAACAGAGTATTATTTTTCCAAACATCTGTTTTGGCTTGAATGTTTTTTTTTTTTTTCTTTTTAAGTTCCATATAGCATAGCTTGGCCTGCATTGATGTCCAACCGGCTCGCGCTCAACACAGGTAATTCAATTCCCCCCTTACATCATCTCCCCAGGCGGATAAACAGTAGAAGCGGATTTCTCTACCATTGGTTGAGTTACATCTGGGAAAACATCTCCTAATCACTATCAAAACAAAAATCTTTCAGCGTATAGGCAACTTAGTTGCTTATATTTTGCGAAGCAGGTAAAAAACGGCCTCTTTGGATGGAACTTCCCCCAAATCCATCTATTAAGAGGTGTCTTTTTCCGTCTGGCCTAACCAGCCAGACCATAGAAAAGGGAAAAGACCGCAATATAGACCTACCCCTTTTCAATAAAAACTTTCGGCCTTTATCTGATTATATCCCAAAGAAACCCAAACTAGGACACGCTCCCGACGGATACCAACCTAATTACCGAATATTGTCTTATCTTTCTAATTCACATTCATATTACAGAGACCACTATACGACTTGTATAAGTGACCTTCTCCCAAAAAGCCATTCAACGCGTCTTAAACAATTTTTTCTAAACAATTTTACTAAATACACAGGAAACCATAAATCACAAACACCCAACTACGACCCAATACACGGATTGACAAATAAAAATTTATTGAGAACAAAAAAAAAAAAAAAAAACTACCAAATATATTTAATCAAAGCTTTATAAAAAAAAAAAAAAATACATATACTCCAACAAATTGTAATATTTTCATATAATGAATATGTATCTAACTAATCTTTAAATAAAACATCAAAATAAAAAATAAATAGACCTAATACTTTGTAAATTAAGAAAGAAATAGAATTTTCAACATATAAAACAAATAATAAATATTATCTAAAATTTAAATAATACAGATACATTCAACAAAAAATTAAAATAAATATAAATAATTAAAATATCATAGATCTTAAAAAAAAAATCTGGTGTGACTGGCGCACAGCACACAACTTTCTCTTACCTTCGGTAATCGAAAGTTGTGTTCTGTGCTTGTCACACCAGATTTTTTGTGTCGACATGTATTTAGTTTCCGACAGTATGGTACATTCGATTTTCAAGATGTAAAATTTATAAGTATGGGGAAATATTTATATTTTGTTACCATGGCAACCATTTCTCCTATCTTTTCTATGGAGTACAAGAGTAAAGTGGTCTTCAGAAGATTTCAATGACAAAATGAGAATATACATTTTATTGAGAATCTAAAAAATAATTGATTTTTGAATTTAAAAAAAATCGTTGGACCGAATTTGGAGAAAATCGAAAAAAACTGAAAAAGTGCATCAGTAAAGTACTAGTACTTTTTGGTCGATTTTGTTCAAAAGCTTCGTGTCAAGTCCCATGGGGGTGCCTAGCTTAAATATAAAATTTCAACCTCTTAGCTCTTTTCGTTCTTGAGATATTTTGTTCACAGACAGACAGACACACACACAGACAGACAGACCATGTCGCGAAAACCACTTTTTTGGATTCAGGGGACCTCAAAACGTGAAGATCCATCAAAATCTCGACATCGAATTTTTGACATGAATCCAATACTTTCTCTCTATATATATATATTACATATATACATAGGTAAGAGAAAGTAAAAAAATGTAGCAAACATCCATCATAATAATAAGAATAATTTAACGTTGATTTAAAAGAAGTTAAATCTATATTGTCTAGTTTTTGTAAGACATTTTTATAAAACAAATATTAATATATAGTAGAAAAGATGAAAGATAAGTAAATGTATTGATGTTACGGAGTTAAGGAAATGAAAAGTTTTTATAAAAATATTTAAATTTAAAAGAATAAATATAATTGATGTAAAAATTTGTAATAGAGGTGTAGGAAGAATTAAAAGTTAAAAAATTATAATTTACTAGAAGGATATATAAGAAATTTAAGTTGAAGTAAACGGAAATGAAAATAAAGAACAAAAAAAAAAAAAATCATGATAATAACATTAAAGAATTGAAAGTTTAAAGCAATTATATTAAAGTAGTATATTAAAATAATTTTAAAAATCAAAGCTCTTAATAATTAACAAATGAAATATTATATTAAAAAAAAAAAAATTTTAATAACACGAAAGTAATTAATGTTTATAAAAGATAGAAAATCTTGAGACAGAATTGAAATTGAAGGGAGATATGATGAAGTTTGGAAATAAATAATTTAATAAGTCACTAAATAATTTCATCTTATATTGTAATCTATATTGTAAAAAAAAAAAAAAATTCTAATTATACTTATGTTTATATTAAAAAAAAAAAAATTTCTAATTATACTTAGGTTTATATTGTAAAAAAAAAAAATATATATATATTTTTATACTTAACTCCAACGTTTATTGGTGAGTGAGGGGCAATTGTCAATTAGAATATGAGATTTTATAAATATGTTATAAAAAAAAAAAATTAAGTGTTTAAAAATAGATATATATATAATGGACCCTTCAAGAAAAATTGAGGAAAAATAGGCGCTAGTAGCTTCTCTTTTTCCTCAGAGGGGCTGTTACGTTCCAGCATCCCCTGGAACCCCGGGAGGTGGTAGTTCGAGCGACCTTGAGCGCTGACCACTCCCGGGTAGGGGATGCGGGAGGGGAACAGATGACGTAGAAATGGAGGAGAAAGACATGAGTGGAGTGGCCAGTCAGTCTCCAGTTGGGTCTCAAAAGAGCAGTGTGCGCGATTAAAGAGATCGAGATTGTTTGGTTGTAAAGACATTGCGCCCCAGTCACCCCGAAGCGTGGGATTCCACAAATCATTTAAAATAAATAAATATCTAAAAGAATTAGTAAAAGTTAGTTTTACTTTTTGAATACCCTCCCCATAACCTGTCGGAACCAAAGGAGACCTGCGTCGAGGAGCAACCAGAGATTTTCACCTTCGAGGTCAGCCGCTCGGTCGTTCGGAGGTGTAAAATCGCAACAATATGGTTACAAATACGTGTTCGTTTTTATTGATTTGTCCTCTCGATACATCTGGCTGAGGCCCAGTAAAAGAATCACATCGCAAGCAGCCATTGTTGTACTCTGGCATCATCTCAAGGAAGTAGGGAAAGTCGAAATCTTACTATCAGACATGGGAAAGCAGTTTACATGTAATAGATGGAGGGAAGAGCTTAACTCACATGAGATTGAACCCCGCTACGTTTCAATCCGAAATCCGCAAGCGAATCGCGTGGAACGGGTTATGCGGGAACTAAATCGGTTATTTCGTACCTACATCCACAATAACCACGTTGGGTGGTACAAATATTTGAGCACATTCGAAATACTAGTCAACTCTGCCCCAAACGTCACAACGCGATATCCACCCATACAGCTATATAAAGATTAGTCCATCCCTTCACCGCTTAAGGATGCTGATCTACCCGATAATGAACCACTACCCCCAGTTAAACAAATTCGGGAAGTAGCCCTCACTAGAGAACGAGAAAGGATTAAAAAGGAGATCGAAAGTTTTATAGTACCAACAAGTGTCAAACTCCCTACTGTGTCGGAGATTTAGTCTTAGTAAGGTCAAACAAGCTTTCATCCCTTTTAGATAAGCTTTATTCAAAGTTCTTCCTGCTATATGAAGGACTTTATGAAATCAGTACAGTAGTAGGTAACGGAGCCTACATACTCTCAGATCAAACCAAGACCATAGGTCAATATAACACCAGACTTTTGAAAAAATACATCATACCTATTCCTTGTAATCCCGCTCTCTCCAAACTCTTGGATAAAACGGTGGTCCCCTCATCGAGTGATCCTCGTAAGGATCCCGATGAGAAGAGCGCGCAAGCGGCAGCGCCACCTCAGGGACCAAATCCGCCACCAAACCCTACATCTAACTTGCCAGTAAATCCGTCATCTCAACAGGTAGCTAGCCACACCATAACAATCCCCACGATTATAGTAACTCCGGCGGTCCCCTCGTCTGGCGTTCCTAGTAAGGATCCCAACGAGAAGTGTTCAGGCACGGCTGAACCGCCACTGGGACCAATTCCGTTGCCGGCACCAACATCTGCCTACAGTCAGACAGTTGCTGATAATCAAGGGAAAGTAAGGGTGCATTTCACCGGAGGTATTTTAAACCTCGGTGTAGAACCCAAAATACCTAACGAGATTCAATTAATAGGAGCTTTTGCCCCAATAATTTCGAATTTCCAATACCACTATGAATCGATAGTAATCGAAGATAGATGGCAAATAGAGACAGTTTTGATAATTACATATGTTCATTCTCGAACCTTCAACAGGGTAACCAACTTAAGGAATGTAAGGCTCTCTCTGGAACAGATTGGAGAAAACCGTTTAGTAATGATATCAATGGGAAACAGTGATCTAGAAAATAGTCACACTGGTGAAAAACCTTATAGCAATAGAGGACCAGCCTGACCGGCGCAGTCACACTGGCAACAAGCCACTAAGTGACCTCGGCTCCTCTCTTTGTGCTATGGGTTGGATAGGGAGTTGTCCAGTGGCTAACCTCACGCGCCATTATGCGCAATATGCGCTGGAGAGGTTGCCACCTCACCACAAATCCCGTTTTAAAATCACATCAATAACCACCGATCATGACACAACCACATAACTACCGGATTTGACTTTAAATTATTTTTGGGGATATGGATGTATATTTGGGTGGTTTTGACTTCCCCAAATATACACCCATATCAAACATAATTAGGGGGAAGAAAGAGAATATTTCTAATTGGGAGGGGGACCAGGCGCCAACCTGTGTCGCAGTTGGTTTGGAAACCCAGACACCCTCGTGTTTTGTTTGTTTTAGGCCTCTTTTCTGTTGTTTCCAGGGTTAAAAAAATCAACAAGAAAACTGGACCACCCTTGGGAATGGGGAATAATTCCCTTTGTTTTTTTTTTATTAATTATCAAACATGAATTAGGGCAGTGAGAGACCGGTAGAGGCGAACTGCCACAGGTCCCCTTGGATTTCAGTGGACCTCAACTTCTTACCTAGGGACTAACCCACCCTGCACTTGAGGCCATGGGTCCCCAACCCCTTTTTCTATCCATTTTTTTTTTCTTTCATTTCTTTTGGTTTTCTTTATTTTTATTTTTTTTAACCAATTTTAATTCTTTTTGGTATTATTTATTTTTATTTTTTTTTTACCAATTTTAATTTTTTTTAATTATCTCGTTTTAAACCTATATTATCAAATCCTTTAATTGGAGCCGAGGACTTATAATCTGCTTAATGCTGGAACACCTCATTGAGGTTATCCATGGCTGTTCTTACAGCATGGGTCACCTTAAACTTGGGGGGATGTAATGATATATTTAAAATATCATGAAATTGGCTGTGTGTTAATAATATCCTTCTTTTTCTAAATTCTCTTTAATTTTTATTATTATTTTTTTTCACTTTCCTATCAAATGGTTGCTTATATACAAATCTTTCTTTAATATTTTTTTTTATTTTCTTTTTTTTTTTAATTTCAAATAATATCTTTGGTTGAATGATGGTTAGTATTCGCTTGGTATACTAGATGTCATCAAGGGCGGTCCCAGAGGGGGGTCAAGGGGGTCGTGACCCCCCCAAAATCTTTTTTTTAACACACACTTTTTTCCCACTCACTCTCCCATTCACACAATCTTTTCGGCAACTTAGGCCATTTAAGACTTAAACGATACTCATATTTGATTAATATATATTTATTGGGGTCCAGGCCCATTTATTTATACTATAAAAAAAAACAGTGACCCCCCCCCCCCAAAATGTAAGGCTAGGACCGCCCTTGGATGTCATCCATTACCCGCAAGCAGAGAGCACGGACATAGGCAAGGAGAAGAGTGGGAAGTGGAAGGAGGAGCGAGGAGGTCTTGAAGGCAACGCGCTCTCACAGACTCACATATACAGGCATACCTAGGCACCTTGTGGAAGGAGTCACTCACAGGCACGCAACCAAGGTCACTCTCTCTCTCTCTCTCATCACATCAGCTGTTTCACCCCGGGCTAAAATACCACAAGGAAGGCCACAAGGGAGAGAGGGTGTTTCTTCACAAGGAGCAACGCACAAATCACCACCACATCGTCATCAGCACCTCACCCCCCCCCCTCTATCTCTTCAGGCCAGCGGAACTGGACCACAATCTGGCCTACCAAGTGCCTTCTGTACGGCAAGAGAGAAACATCAATCATGTACAACCACCATTCAACAACGTATTAAATCTGATCTCATAATTTTAAACTCACTTCTTTTTTTTTGAATCTATAAGCACCTTTCTTTTAACTCTTTCAGCTCTTCATTTATTTTCTTAACAGCATCCAGTTTAAGGGTCTAATCAGCCCTTATTGGACCCAGCGAAGCAGATAATAAAGTCCTACGGTAATTAAGGGTAGCTACCCCCCACTCTAGATTACGGTAGGCGTGGAAAAAAAATTGCCAGTAGGTAGTTTAAACCACTATAACGTAAAAGGAGCCAAATGTGAAATAAGCCAATCACCGAGTCAGGTGAAGTCACGTGAGGAGACGGCGAACGAACTTTCCCTTCCCCCCAGCAGCGAAAAGGCATAAACCGAAGCCCAGGGCAGCCATTGAAGAAAGATCGCAAAGCAACATGGTTGCATCATTTCATAAGATGCAAGAAGAAAGCCTTTCTCGCTGACCCCATATACCTGGCAGCCTTTAACCTACGCCAATAACAACATAAAGTATCATGAGAAACAAATAAAGTACATTAATTTGGCCTATTTTAATGAAAAATTTTTTACAAGGGTGCCACCAAAAATGAGCTTTAAATATCAAATTTCACACCTCTAGCTCATCGGGAAGTGCCTTAAGCAAAGACTAAAATTTGGTGACCTTGAAAGAGTAAGTTAAATAAAAGCATTTAATAATAGATAAGAAACAAATAAATAATTTTTTTTTTATAAACAATAATAAAGCGGAATCCTAATATCCCTGATTAAATAATTCTTAAAAATTTTTTTAAACAATAAGATGATCAAATAATAATCTTGCTTTAATTGCTAAAATTACTGAACTTGTCGAATCACAATTACACAGACACACACAGAACAGAACAGGAGGGGGTAGCCGTCAGCATCGCGCTGGTCCCTACTACCAAAGTCGATTAACGAGAGTGTTTTCCAAATTTTATTTTTTATTTTATTTTTTTTTTTTAATTCTGGTTAGCGTCTATTCCAAATTAACTCAACCTACAAAATCCTTATTCCTCGACCTTAAAACGACTAAGTTGCTAAATACTAAACAAACTAACATCTAACAATTCACAGTAACAAATAATAAAATTCCCGTCCATAACTATCCTATCCACACATCCCATCCTCCTAAACCTACTGCAGAGGCTTCATGTCTTTATAGAGACATAAACCCTTTCTCTTTAAAAGAAAATGTTTTTAGTTTAGAGAATAATTATTTTTTTTATATCGTTCTAAATAGTCATGTTAAATAATTTGACGAATTTTTATTATTAATATAAGTATAAATTACTTGAAATTTATACAAGAAAAAATAATGCATTATTGAACATTTAAAAGAAAGTCCTTAATTACAAAGAGGGGAAATTGATAGTGTGCTTGTGTGAGTGAATAAGGGAGGCAAGACAGTCATGTGATCTCAGACTGAGATTTGATTGGCCAAAAGGCTAACCCTTTAGAATTATCAAGGAGGACACACGCCGCCTTGGACATTGAAATTTGGTGAGGTGGAGAGAGAGGGGTTTCGCATGACGAGAGCGGCCATCAACGTATTCTTGTGAGTCCTGCATCTCGCTGCTCCAGTCTCTCTCTGAAGACATCTCTTACTCTCCAAAAGAGATGGTTTATTTCTTTTGTGCAAAAAATTAGAAAAACAAATCCATTTCAAATTTTTGCCAACCGAATTCTCAACGCAAGATGGCGGCTTGAACTTGAAGCCGAGAGAGCGAGTGAAGCCACTTCTGGTTGGTCATCCTGCCAACATCGCTCATCTTCAACTGAAGATCAAACACTCCAGTGGACCTTAATGGTGTCGAGTGACGGTGGGATCCCATCATAAAACAAGTAACGAATTTAATTATTTTCTATATGCAATTGCTAATACAAAAAAATATCGATCAAGCTTGAATCAAATAATTTGAATATTTTTGAAAAACTTGAATCAAACATTTTAATCTTAATTTTGAAAAAGTTTAATTATTTAAAAAGAATTACATAATAAAAAATAAAAAATTGAACAAGTTAATTTAATTAAAATAATATACGTATATTTTTAATCGAATCACAGAAATGTTTTAAGATTGTAAATCCTAAACTAAAAACATAGTCCTGATTCATTTAAGGAATCAATGATTAAATTTTTTTGTTCTAATTCATTATACTTAATGAATTTCACTTTAAATCCTTTTATTAAAAGCATGAATTGTCTAAAAGGACATTGAAGTAGATGCCAATTTTTTTCATACCTATTTGAACTTCAAATAAAAATCTAAATGATGCACTGAAGATGGATTGCGTAGGCATTCCGAAACGTTGTCCAATTCGGTTTATCCATCAGTGTAGGAGCCTTTGGAAGAACACTTCAGATTGTCCTGAAGGACGACTTCCAGGATTGTGTTGTAGTGTACGTAGACGATATTATAGGAATGTCATCGACTATAGAAGAACACCTCAAACATCTACAAGGCATCTTACTGCTGGAAGCTGGTGTGAGACTGAATTTGAAGAAGTGTAATTTCTTTAGAACGGAAATACCATATCTCGGACATATCCTTACATCCACAGGAATTAAACCAGATTCAGCGAAAGTTAAAGAAATTCGATCTTGGCCATCACCTAATAATAAGAAAGCATTAAGACGATTTCTCGGAGTTATTAGTTTGTGAAGGGATAAGCCCCTTTTGGGCAACTTATGTTTTATTTGAGCAAGTTAACCCTTTTTTTGTGTTAACAAGGAAAGCTTTAATTGAATTTTTTTATATAATAATTGACTAATTATTATTTTTTTTTTTTTCTTTTTCTTCTATCGGAAGTTTATTATTGTTTTTAAATGAAATAGATATAAGATACCCCGCGAATGGCGGTTAGTTTGGAATGTTGTGTATTTAAATTGTATTAAAAATGTATTATTCTAAGGCGAACGTGACTAAGCACATGGAAAGACACCCCCGTCCCCTCCCTTCGCCTGGATATCCAATGAGGAATCAAGAAAACGCGTCGGCGGCTGGTGACGTCAGGATTTGCTGGCGGGTAGAAGCTTCCCACAGCCGGGGAAGAGAGACTACTGAAATTTTGCATCTCGAACTGTTAACAACACGTGTGATCCAAGAGCTGGTGCGGGTAGTCCCACCAACCTCTCACTATCTCTTCATCTTCGAAGGCAATTAATAATTAAAAGTTTGTTTGTCATTAATATCCAGTAATTATTCTTTTGCGTTGGAGTCATTTGAGATTCGTCACAATCAACACTTAATTGTCTTCAATCAGGAAGGAAATTTTTCTAAACTCATTTGTAAATTCTTACCCCACCCCCTAATCTCCTTTTTTTGCTCTTCCCAACCCCCAGGATAAGTAGAAAAAGGACGATAAGTTATTACAGAAAATTAATTCCGAATTTGTCTCAAGTAGCTTCAACCTTATTCGATTTAACAAAAGAAAAGAACCCATGGAAATGGAAGACAATCCATGAGGACGCTTTCAATCAATGCAAAGAAATCTTGCAAGAACAAACTCTTCTCAGCTACCCGATGTTTAACAAGTTCATCATTTACGTCGATAGTTCCGCAACAGGGTTGGGAGCTGCACTCGTACAGGAAGATCATCAGGGAGTTGAGAAGACTTTGTTCTATGCAAGCCGAACTTTAGTTGAACCAGAACATCGATACAGTACCACCGAGCTGGAATGTCTAGGAATAGTGTTCGCGTTGCAGCGTTTTCGCACTCATTCTTGGGCACCCAATTATAATTAAGACCGATCATCAGTCATTAACTTTCTTGAAGAAGGCCAAGTTCCTGAACCAAAGACTGACGCGTTGGATCTTGAGCCTACAAGAATACAATTTCCAGATAAGGCATATTCCAGGAAAGTACAACAACCTTGCCGATTATTTGAGTAGGCTCAATGAACCAACACACTTCGTGGAGAGCGGAAAACGGCGTGTGTTGGTGGGCGCTCTGCACGAAGTAAATATGACGTCTGAGGTAAAACAGAAATTAACCCAAATTAGTCATCTACAAGATTAAGATCCACGATTTGGACCGATAAAATGGGCGATCCAAAATGGACAGCTAAAATACCCATTTGTACTACGACAACATATTGTATCGCGAGGATAGAATGAATTCCAACAATAGGAAACTATGCATCCCTAAACAACTGGAAATAACATTAGCGCGGGAATTTCATAGAATAATCTGTCACTATGGAGTCACCAAAATACTGTGGGCTGTCAGAAGGGAGATGTATTGGAGGCATATGGATAAAACAGTTAAAAACAGAGCACAATGTTTTAAAAATTTTATTAAGGCAGTTCTTTATAAAAGGAACAAGATATCATTACTGAAGGTTTTAATCAAAGTATATTGTGATGTGTCTTAAACACACCAACTCAACAACGATAAAGTGCTGATAGCCAGCCTACGCGCTGGGGTGCTAAAGTTATAAATACAGGTCGCAATTCAAACGACCGAGCTTTTTTCATGTCAATCATTGAATTCACATGTTAAATTCAATTATCAAAAATTGTCTTTTCGAAGTGTACGAATCACGACTCATTAACTTTTATATATAAATTGTACGAGGTGTGTTCAAAAAGTAAGGTGACTTCAAATTTCGCGGGCAATGTACTTTTGATTATCGATTTTTTTGTTTTGTTGTGTTAGTACACTCTTCCTCGAACATCTGAACCAAGTTTCAAGTGAATAGCATTTTTTGTTTGGTTGTGAGAGGCGTAAAGGCTATAAGTGTTTTGCGAGCTCGGCGATTTTTTGCTATCGAAAAAAATGGATCAAAGGATTTGCATCAAATTTTGTGTAAAAAAAAAAAATAAAGTGCTCCGAAACATTTGAAATGTTGACAGTGGCCGGTGAAACTGTTCTGAGTAAAAAAAATGTTTACAAGTGGTACAAACTCTTCCAAGAAGGCCGCGAAGATGCCAATGACGAGCCGAAAAAAGCACGCCAAGTTCGATCAAATGTCAAAGTTGTGGAGGAATAACCCTTTTTGTCCCTTATCCTCAGGTGGGAAAGGTATTATAATCGATCTAATTAAAATATGTTCAATGTAAATCATGTCAAATTTTTTTTTTATGTACATACAAATTTATTTTCTTAATGCAAATTCTTTCAAAAAAAAAAAAAATTAGTCTTTGTCGGATATTATTATTATTTAAAGTGAATAAGTTAATATCCGATTACAAATCAGTGTCTGTGTGTGTGTTAAAGTGTATAAGTGACTTTGTTAAAGCGATATACCGACAAAGCATGGCGACAAAGAGTCGGCAAGTAATTGAAGTAAGAGAAAAGGGCGGACCGCTTTTGAAAATATTAAAAGCCTTAAAATGTATTAAATTAAAATGTTTATTTTTTTACTGACTAATTTCTAAATGCGCAGTTAAATTGGCGAAGGGCGTGCCCAGTCAAGTGACGTGTCAGCTGTCGCCTACACGAAGTTTGAGCCAGCCAATCAGATGATGGCCGGTGCGGCGACGATGCGGGGAGTCACGTGATCAAGAGTAGCTGGACGCGTCCCCGAGCAACGAGAGAGAGGACACTTGAGCATAACCGTTGAATGAGAGAGGAGTGCTGCTCGACCGCTCAACAGACGCCATCTTATATGGCGTGGAGTCGTCATTAGTCAATCATATTATCAAAACGAGCATCAGTGTCTCGCTAAAAAAAATAAAAAAAAAAAAGGGCACTGAACGAAGAAGTTTATTTTTATATTGTTATAAAAGAAAAATATTTCTACTGTGCTAATATCGCCTCCAGCACCGAGAAAAGCTGTCATCTCCAGAGAGAGCACCATAATCTCTCAAGAACTGAACGAGTGGATTCGTCCATTGAAAAATCCCTCGCCGCCAACAAAGTCTCCAAAGCAGCCTCGGAAACCATTGGAACATGAATTGACGCAGTCGTCGCCGGCCATATCTGAGAGGTTTGGGTTCAATCCTGCTTGTGCAATTACACGCCCAGTGAACGGTATCGTACTTTGATAAATTTTTTTTTTTTTTTTAACAAATTAAAATTGTGCCTTGCCCAAAACACCGAGGCAAATTACATAGTCAAGCCTAACAGACAGGCCTATAAACAATATTAGAGAACATTTAAGTAAATAAATTCAACTAGTAAAATTAAGTATTATTCTTTTGTATAAATAATTATTGATAATAATTTTTTTTTTCTTATTTATGATTCAATTAGACGTAGTTTTATATATATATATCTAAAAGGAAGCATGATACATGGCGTCATGAACCATGTGCCAGGCTTAATTTGCAAAACAATCTGCAGAGTTTAAAGTTGCTCCTAAATTTAGTTTATTAATCCTGAGAAATTCGTTATTCTGAATACACCTTAGTAAAAAGGAACCAGAATTATCATATTAATCATATTTCAAACTTTATTTTTTTTTATTTTAATTAAAGATTTAAATTTTTTTTTTTCTTCCTTCTAAAAGTAAAAGCGTTTCCTTTAGATGTAAATTCCCATGCGGAGATGTAAATGACCTAAAATCTCATTTGATTCCATTAAAAAGGATAATAAATTATTTTTGATTTCTAATTGCCGAGTATTTAATCAAATTTTTATTTTTATTTTTTTTAAGAAGTTCCCGTTATAACCTAATACATGTTTTTCTTTCAGAGGATTAATATCCCAACCTATTCATTTTATCCCGGACCAAAGCCAGGCGAATTCGGTTGAACAGATACTTTACCTGAGTTACCCAAAATTTTCACCAAATTTATTTTCTAAATTTCTTATTTTTTTTTTTTTTTTTTTACAAATATAATCTCCATTAATTAAAGATTTTATTCGAACATTAAATTTTCAGCCAGATCTCTTTGTGGGCGTGGCTCTGATCACACCAGATTGAGATCTGAGAGCGAAGCAGAAACAAATAATCAAAAATCGCGTCCTGCGAAACGAGGGCAACGTCTCTGTTCCGGGACCACCAGAGTCAAATTCCTCCTACCCCTAACCCCCAGGTGGAAGAGAAAAAAAGACGATATGGTGGAGGTGCTGGGATAGGAACGAAAGTCCGCAAGGTGCGGGAAACGAAATAGACAAAATTGTGTTTTTGGCAGGGATAAAAAAATAGTTAATTTAGTCGAATAAGGGAGCAATCATTGATCTTAGGGTTTTTTTTTTTGTCATTTATTTTTGTTTTGTTGTTTTCCTTTTGTTTGTCCCTCATCAACGAGGAGTTGTTTTTATACACGAGTAATAAATAAAGTCGTACAATTATGCCCATGGAATTGAGAAATCGTCAATTGGGAAACCCAACGGGACCCGAGGCGCAATCCACAATGCTGGAAGCGGCCTCCACGAGTAATGAACCGGCAAACATAACAATAATAGCCCATAATAATCAGGATATGGACAATATTGAATTAAGTACTGTTGCTGGGGACAATCAGGAAGCTGTGGAAGGGGATGAGGAGTCACTCCCCGATACAGTGGTGGGCGAGGCCCTGTCTTTAACGGGAAGTGCCGACGAGGAGAGAGAGCCGGAGGAAAGCGGGAGAACAAGCCCGCCACCCCTCGAAAACATGGGCGCTCAGTTAAACTCTGACGCCGACCCAGCCACAACGGCGCCCCCGGTACTGCTCCAAGCAGAGAGCACGAGTGTGCTAACACTGGAGCCGGATAGTACACCCACCAATAATTCAAATTCAAATTCGGGTCCAAGAATCGCTGTAGCGAGTTCAGACCCCAGAATGGACCAATTGCTTCAGATTTGTCAAAGTCTTAGTCAAAATCTTAACCAACAAAAATCGGAATTGAACCAAAAATTCGACCAACAACAATCGGAAATGAAACAAAATTTCGATCAAGTTAACCAAAAATTCGACCAACAAAAATCGGAATTCAACCAAAATTTTAGCCAAGTCAATCAAAGATTCGATAAAGTTAACGAAAATATAAGTGAGTTAAAATATGAATTTCAAAATAAACTTTCGATACTAGAGAGTCAGGTCGAGAAACAACAAAAAGAAGTCCAACTCTCGTTGGCTCAAGTCCAAAAAGAAAATAAAACCGCGCAGGAACAAATCGTCGAGACAAGTCGTAGAGTCCAAGTAGTGGAAACACGACAAAATACGTTAGAAGCCGGTCAGACCCAAACTCAGCAACAAGTCAAAGGGTTACAGAGCAAGGTAGCCGCAGTGGAGCAGGCAGCCGTGGTAGTCCGCCAGCAATGTATTAGCGATACCCATGAAATAGCCAATGAGCACAGGCAACGGTGCACAAAGCAGTGCGATGACCTGGCCACCGCTGTTGCCAGTGCTCGGCAGACTGTCCAGCAACTCCAAGCTGAGGTGTCCAGCATTCAAAATCAAACCATTAATCCTAATCAATTTTTATTTTTAATTTTTTTTGTCAAAGATAATTTTTTCTTTTGTTTGTAAATAACAACCTCCTCGTAGGCGGATTTAGGAACAGAGTGCAACCAGGACCAACAGTCGAAATAATTAGAGAAGAAGAAGAGTGGAGGTCCCGACCAAACTGACATACCAGGTAACGAGGCGGGTAACTTTAAATTAACTAATTTAAGGTTACTTAAAACCACATTACAATATATTTTTTTTTTTTAATTTTATATTTTAGTAGAGAAATCTTTTGTCAAAAAACATTGTACACAATTTTAGCCACTCGGTCTCACTTTAGTGTTTCGAAAGACTTTGACCGCATCACACGCATTGCTAAGATGAATAATAAAAAATTACATTTGGAGAAGGATGCTTCCCAGATTTTGGAAATGCTTTTATTAGATGGATATGTTTCCGATCTCGATTTATCCTCTACCGATGAAGAAGATAATTGCGCCATTGAAAATTCAAATTCAGTGGAAGTGATTGCTCAAGATAATGATGATTCTGATAATTGCTTTGACGAAGAAGAGCAAGATACCGATAATTCCAAAATAAAAGATATAAAATATCTTCTAACACCTAAAAATGAAATTAAGTGGCTTCATCGTCCTATATCAATATGTGTAAATAATTGGGATCCTATACCAATACCTAGAGGAAATGAAGCCTTACAAGAACCTATTAATTATTAGGATAGCGGAGGGCAGCCAAGAAAGAAATCAAATTAGATAAAAATATAATCAATCTTTATCAGATTTTTTATTTGATTGTCGACTTTTCGGACGCCAATCGCGCCCTTCCTCAGGACAATCAATCGTCAAGGAAACAATACAGATGGACGTGTTAGGTATCTTAACGAAAACCGAAATTGTGCCCGGAATAGATCTAACACAATTTCAATAGTTGTTCAACCACTACTAAATTCTAGTGTAACAGCCCAGAGCGGGCCACTTGTTTTGCCCGAAACCACTTGGGGATGTCATCAACAACTAGGGGAGTCCTTGTTGCCGTCTATTTCGTCTCAGATGTCAATTCTGCTCGGCAGCTAGAAACGTCGTCCACAATCGTCAACGGCAACTCCTGAGACCGAAACATCAGTTGCTCGTTCAGTGTTCCCATGTGCGGTATTGTACCATATTCAATTATTTATTTTGATCGATCAAGTAATTCAAACATTTTCAAACTTTTTTCAAAAACATTTCTTGGAATATTTTCCAATAAATAACTATATTTATAATTACATATATGGACCGTTTATTTTGAAAGTGGTGTAAGTCCAATTTTTAAAAAATCTGAGATATCGCATAATTTATGCTTAATTTAATGTAAATTTTCTATGTATAACTAGCTAGTGGTAAATTCCTTAAAAAATTCCCATGTTTTGTACAATTGAAAATTGGTCGGTAAAAGAAGTTGCATAATCGTTGATTATGAAAATGGTGTAAGTCCAATTTGAGGTAGGTAGCTTAGCAGATGATTGCCTGTTAGTAGTCTGTTATTGTGCATTTGTTTATAAATTTGTTAAGAATTACTAACAGAGGCGTCATTTGTGGGGGGAAGGGTATTTGCCCCTCCCCCTCTCCTCACTAGGTATTATTCTACTTAAATAAAATATATCTACGAAACTGTATAAAATTAAAAAATTAATTTAATTAAATACCTTTTGGCCAAATTTACTAACTATTTGTTATATAACTATTTGTAAGAAAATTGAAGTGAGAAATTGAAAAAAAAAGTTTGCCTCCCCCCATCAAAAAGGGGCCCAAGAAAAAGTTGAAATGACGTCACTGGTTAAGAGATTAGGTTACTTATTAATATAAAGATATCAAGCAGTTATTTCTTCCTGTAGATCATAAATATTTCAACACTCTGCCAACCATATATAGAGGATAAGTAAATACTACTAATATCTTGTAATTTTAACAATGTAACTAACGTCTAAAATTAAAAATACTACTCCTATTTTATATCGTGTCATTATTTGTAAAGAATATTGAATTAATATGAAGTATATTTTGAGTAATATTTGATTTTTCACAATTAAAATTAAACGATCTTTATTTACAATTGGTTAATTTTGAAAGTGGTGTAAGTCCATTTGCAGCCTGTAATTATATATTAGTTTAGACAAATTCGCCTAAAACAAATTTATATAACTAAATTAAATACTGATAAAGAAGTAGAAACATTCACTGATTTCATATCATTTGCCTAGATTTTTAAATTAACAGATATGCAAACCTTTCATTTTCTCGAAACAATAGAAAATGGACTTACACCACTTTCAAAATAAACGGTCCATATGATATTCAGCTGAGTAATCTAATTTAAATCAAATAAATTAGCACGGCAGAAGCTACGCCACGTATCTGGAGGTTCCACAAATAACCCCCCACCCGTATCAGCAATAAATAAAATTAACCCGGAGAAAATTTACGAACAAATTGATAAATTAAATCAAAATCAAGTAAGCCAGTTTGACATGATAGAGAAACAAACTTCAATTTTAGAGTCTACAATAAATTTAGTGAACACCATTCATGAAAAATTTTTACAAATAAACGAAACTTTGGCATCAATTACAAAAATTTTAAACAAATTAACATCTGTAATTCAGACAAATGAAATGAGACTAAACCTACACGAAATTTTTATTTTTTCATTACATCTATTTGATCAAATTGAATTATATCAATTTAATTTAATTAACATAATACAGAATGCTCGTAAAGGATTATTACATGGGATTCCACATTTATTACTGGGCACGATGTTACACCAAAACACATTTATAAATCGGTAGAAACTCATGAGAACTCCCATTATCATGAACTTGCAGCCAAGGCAGCTTTTCAATGCCTAAAAGGTCGTGATATTGAGAGTCTTCTAACAACGAGAAAGAGAAGTTAACACAAGAAGATTAGTTGTTCAACGTTTGATTGACATAGTTTTATTTCTGGGTAGACAAGGCATTGCTTACAGAGGTGACAAAGCAGAAGGGGCCTACTCACTTGACTCTGTAGAAAATCATGGCAATTTTCTCGAACTTGTCATGATGGTTGCAAACTATGGCGTCATTTTACAAAACCATGTCAAACAGTGCATTGAAGCATAAACAAAAAACAATAGAGAAAAGAAAACTTGGACTCAACCGAAAAACAGTATGGGCGAGGTTCTTTAATTACATTTTTGTCAAAATCGTTTATAAACAAGGTAATAAAAACGATTGCTACGATTGGACGCAATATAATTTTGAAAGACCTCCATGATAGTATTATTTACAGCGTGATGGTAGACTCTACTTAAGATCTAGCAGTTATGGACCAATTGGCTATTTGCGTACGCTACGTCGTTCAAGGAAAAGTTTATGAAAGACTTCTAGAAATGACTCCAGTTGATGACTCGAGTGGACAAGCATTGTACGAACGCATATCTTCGGAATTAGCAAAGTACGGAATTCTGGCATCAAATATAGTTGCGTGTTCATTCGACGTAGCAAATAACATGAAAGGGTGTTATAACGGCTTACAGGCTCACTTTAAAAAGGCAAATGAAAATATGATTTATACTCACTGTTTGGCTCACGTCTTAAACTTAGTAGTAGCTGATTCAACAGTAAAGTTGCTACAGGCAGAAAACTTGTTTGGATTGGTAGAGGAATCTGCAGTTTTTTTGAGTTCATCTTACAAACGAATGGCAGTGTGGGAGAAAGAAACAAAAAAACAACATACCGTCCATGAAAAACTTTATAGACTGCAAAAAATAGGAGCCACTAGGTGGTGGAGTAAACATAAGGCTCTGTCATCAATAATTGATGAAAGTGTGTTAAGGAGCGAGGAAATTGCCACAGACAAATTAACGAACGTCATTACCGTATTCAAAGAAATATCTGATGGTAATTTTGATTGCAAATCCAGATATATGGCCAGAAATTTGGCAAGTCAATGGGCAAAATTTGAAAACTTATTTATTTCATTCGTTTTATTAGATATGTTTCTTGTTATAACACCTGTTTCCAAATATTTGCAAACTAAAACATTGGACTGCGATGTTGCTTGGGATTTGGTTCAAACACTGCTGAAACAAAATGATGAAAAAAGAAATGACAAACATTTTGAAGTTTTGTACACGAAAACAAGAGTATGCGACTGCTGTTAACAGTAAATTGGAAGATAACAATATTGATTTGGAATTACAATTGGACTTTACGGAAAGAAGAATTTCCAAAAAAAAAAAACGAATGCCTGGGAAACAATCAAAAGATGATGCTACTGAAATATCAACAGTACAACATTTCAAGCATGTATTTTTCAATTTTTTGACTGTGCTAGAACAAGCATTGAAGAAAGATTTTGCCCAAAAAGAGAAATTTTAGCCAAGAAAATTTAATGACATAATGAAGCCCAAAGATTTTCCGACTGGAGTCCTCTCTTGTATTTCAAAACTGTGCAAAGTTGAAAGAAGTTTATTATTAATAGAACTAAAACAATTTGCAAATCAGTACAAAAGTTTTATAAAAGTTGTAAACACTCAAGATGAACAGATCCCAGACGAAGAATTAAACAAAGCTGAAGCTGAAGAAATTTTAAAAGATTATATAATGAAAATTGGGCTTTGATGAATTTGATGGTTGTTTGTGTGAGTTTCAAATATATCTAAAATCTGAATTAACATTTGACATCTTAAATATGATTGACTAGGTCAATGTACAAAAATTTTATTAATATAATAATTCTCTTTTCATTCCTTGATTTATAAAAATTAATACTTACATCTCAACTTGTCATCGCAGTACTACAACATCTACAACGAGGGCTACTATGAATATTCAACATCTAATCAACAAATATGGTACACATTTCAACATTTCGATTCGTGAGTTATCCAAATATATAGACAAAACACAAAAACTTAAAAATAGACTATTTTTTCTAAATAGATGCAAATATCACAGTATTATTCCTAAATTTATTAATTTTAATTTTTATAAATCATGAAGAGAATTATTAAGCTTATATTAATAAAATTTTTGTACATTGACCTAGTCAATCATATTTAAGATGTCAAATGTTAATTCAGATTTTAGATATATTTGAAACTCACACAAACACAACCATCAAATTCATCAAAGCCCAATTTTCATTATATACATACGTGAACAATAGTTATTGTTCAATGGTGTGGAACAAACATTCGCAGCAGTTAGAGGGAAGATAGAAATGGTTCAGAGAAGGGCTGCTAGATTTGTTTTTGGAAAATTTGATAGATTTAGTAGTCCTTCTTTAATGATT